>OVAN01003635.1:8867-28393 GCA_900406275.1 Anastatica hierochuntica
TCCAAGAGTAGAGGTCTGTGCAACTGAAGTATAAATGGTCAGGTGACAATATGTACGAAGCCATTTTTATAATTAGGGAAAGAGATCATCATCTCCACTCCGTGCTTTCCTACTTTTCAAACGTTTTTCTAGTTCTCGTCTTACAGTTTCTTTAAAATCATTTCTACATCATTATTACATATTCGGTTTTACTTATCCTACGCGTGTCTAAAACTATTGTTCTAACTTTCAGGTTTTGGGTAAAAGTTTCATTAATGTAAAATGTAGGCATGGACGTTTGGGTATTCGGTTCGGGTTCGATTCAGGTAATTTGGGTTTCGGTTCTTTCGGTTTTTAGATCGGAGATCCGTTCGGATATTTTTTTAGTTCGGTTCGGTTCGGGTTCGAGTATTTCGGGTATTTATCTTAGGAATCGAAAAATACCAATACTTATTTGGATATTTTCGGTTCTAGTAATTTGGTTACTTTTAAGTACTCGAAGTACCCGAAAATACCCAAAATCTCCTATACATTAATTAAGAAGTAAGTTTGTCACATGTCATCACCACAATTGTTTTTAACAAAAAATTATGACATGACAACTTAAGGTAAAACAGCAGCAAACTTCGTTTTCTCTTCATCTTCGATTTAGGGACCGGTGACAGGTGGCTCCTAAAACACTGTCACCGGTCCCTTTAGCTTTCTTCTGCTTTTTCTTTTCTTTTTTATCTTTCATTTTTTTTATGATTTGCATCAAATATGTTTTGGTGTTTTGGATTTGGTGGATTTTGGTATTAGTTATATGAATTTTCTTTTGTGCCGGACCAGAAGATCGACGGGTGTACCGGATTAGAAGATTGACGGGTGTTACCGAATTAGAAGATCGACGGGATGTTGTCGGATTGGGAAGTCGACGGTTTGACTAAGCTCTTAGAGGTGCATCAACAACTTCAACCCGCTTTTCACGATGAACTTCTATGTTGGATCATACCGTTTCAGGATTCTACTAAATGATTTGCAAGGGACTAAGAAGACTCATTATTACTGGATTAGTCATGTTTCTGGCGACGAGTTTCCTTCACGTTCAAACTGTGTTCTACTCAAGCTACTAGTGTGGATAAAATGAGAGCAAACACCGTGAAATAAAATTAACTTTGGACAAAACTGTCATCAATGTATCATGGAGAACACCATCCAAGAATAGGATAGGTAAGATCATTGTTATCCATCATGTTTATCATTGTCTTCTTTTTCGTTATGTAATTTGCAGGTATGTATCTGGTTTTTACAATTTTAATAAAATTCAAGCGTTAAAAAAAAAGACAACTTAAGGTAATTTAATTGGTTTTAAATTAATTTGTTTGCAACTAAAAAAAAAATTTGACATGACAACATAAATTTTTTGAATAAAATTAGTGGTTGCTAAAAAGATTTATTAGTTAGATCTCAAAATGTGTCATATATGTATTTCTAAAAAACTTTATAAAACTAGAACTAATAATATAATAAATATTTGAATAAAATATAGTTATTATCAAATAATTAAATAAAATATAATAAAATTAATTATGAAGTGAGTTTGTAATAGATCTTAAGCATGATGAGTTTCAACCAAAAAAAAAATGTCATAACACTTTTATGAAATTTGATTGGTTATAATCATAATTATATTTTTAATATTACATTTAATAATCCCCTAGATATAATTGTGAAACTTGACACATATCTTTATAAAATCAACTTTCAACCAATAAAAATTATAGAGAATAATGATGTATACCACGAAATCACGTCAGTAAATTTAATCTACCCATTAATTGAGGATTTAGTTCACCCTATGTCATCATTATAAAAAAAATTTATCTAAGAAATTGTGACATGATTTCTATTTGATGCATATTATACGCCACATATAATTTCAAGTTTTTTTCTCAAATTATACTTAAATGATCCATAAAGATATTTTTGTACTAAATTATATTATAAAATTATTTAGTTTGAAGGATCCAAATTTTCTTTATAATTTATAAAACATTTCAAGTTTTAAAATACACTTTATAATGAATTTGTATATTTCAACATTCATCTATACTCATTACCAATAAATTTCTACAATGAAAATTATAGAGAATAATGATGTATATCAAGAAAACACGTTAGTAAATTTTGTTTAAATCATAATATTAATTATATCCTGATTAAAACGAAACCATTAGTTATACTAAATCAAATAAATTACTAACATTTTGACGATAATTTATCCGCGCATGGCGCAGAAAACCATCTACTACTAGAGTAAAATACTAAAAAAATACCTAAATTATTTAAAATTATTTAAAATATCCAAAATATTTTTAAAATGAATAATATTTAGAAATAAAAATTATAACTTTGATTATATATNTTTATATATTATATATTAATATAAAACATAAATAATATTTTGTATATATAACTATTTTCGGGGGTATTTCAAGTACTAATTCGATTTTCGGTTTGGTTCGGGTTCGATTTTGGTTCTTTCGGATATTGAGCTTAAGATCCGATCGAGTATTTCAATAATTCGGATTTGGGTTCGGGTCTATTTTTTCGGTTCGGGTTCGGTTCTTCGGGTTCGGGTATTTTGCCCACCCCTAGTAAAATGAGAAAGATGAGTTTGTTAAATACAAACAATAAATCAAACCAACCAAACCTATAGATATATATATTCTGATACAAACTCCAAAACATACTTGTAATATAAGGATTGGTCGGATAGTTAAAATTGTTGGATTTTGAGAGGCTTAGCTTGATTCCATCATAGAATTTGATAAGACTAAGCTTTGATTCTCAAGATAAAGTCTAGTCTAGAAATGGTTCTAGCTAGTATATGTGTTTATCCGAATGAAATGTCTCTAGGATTAACACATTATTTTGTGTAATCTTAAGTAGAGATTGAGATCATAACTTGGCTTTCTAGAGATTAACACAAGAGATGATCAAGGATTTGGACTTAACTCTTCTTTAATTCATACTCTAGGGCACAAAATTAAGAAGAGTAATTAGCTACATAAGTAGCTTCAACCAAATCAAATCTTTCTAACTACATTGTGTTAACTCTAATCTAAACACTAAATACGAAGAAGGAAACAAGAACTTGAATGTATAAATTTGTGTAAAAAGGTTATTTCATCTTATTGATAACATTACAATGAGAGGTATTTTTATAGACCTTTACAATGAGAAAGAGATAAGAAGACCATTTAAATTCAAATTCAAATAGCAATGAGTTGGAGACAACTCATTGCTTCTTTCCTTTTTAATTCCAACGGATAGATAGTCAGACTATTTTTCCAACAGATATATAGTCAGACTATATGTCGTTTCCTTCCTTTTGAATTCTAACGAATAGATAGTCAGACTATTTTTCCAATGGATATATAGTCAGATTTCTCCTTGCTTCTTTTTCAACGGCTAGATAGTCTGACTAGATATATAGCCAATCTATTTCTCAATACATAGTGCTTCTTTTCCAACTGGCTATATAGTCCGACTAGATATATAGCCAGTCTATAAGCACAAAAAAATACCAAAGCAAGGAGAAGTCTCGGCCTTGTCCTCTAGACTATGGCCTCTCCTTCTCCTTTCCTCTACCACTCTAATACTCCCCCGCAAGCTTGGGCTTTGAGACTTCTAGGAACCAAAGGCCAAGGGTCTCAAAGTCCAAGCTTGGAGACCGCAAGAACTACCTCATTAAAAACCTCCATAAAGAAAACCTCTTGGGACAAAACTCTATGGAGAGAAAAAGATTATAATCTCACGGTTTCTTGATGTAGCATTGGCCATGGTTTGTAAATTCATTCAAAATGACTTCATTATCTTCACAAAATCGGCCTTGTCTCATGGCTTTGATTCACGGCTCAACTCCCCAAAGCAAGCTTACATTCCTTAGTGCTTGATCTAGTCCTCACGGTTCCATTCCCATAGCCGGTTTCAATAATGCTCCTTTGACAATTTCCATGGACCACTCCTTTCCTTTAGACCTTCAATCAAAGACTAAAGAGAATTTGAAGTGAATACCACGGATTATAAGCAACGCTAAATGAAACTTGAGTGACTAATTGAGAAAACCATAGAGCAATTCAAATGATCATTAAGCAGCCAAGATAATGGACTTAAAAAAATGAGTAGAGTTTAGAAGTAGCCTTTTATGAGTCTTGAGCTGCGGATTGATTTGATCCTTTGGATGCTCTCCCGCACTCTTTGAATTGATAATGTGGTTAACACCACTTCTTGAAGCTTGGAATCCTTGTACAAAACCGTTCATATCTTCACTTATACACATCCAATCTTTGCTCCTTGAAACCATTTCTTTAAAACCACATTCTTTCTTGGAGCTTTGAAACCTTGTGCTCATGATTCACGTAAGCACATCCAAACCAAGCTTCTACAACCGGTTTTAAAATCTGGAGGCTATCACTTCAACATCCATATCTTGAGTTGATTCATCATACACCACAAGCTTGCATCTCTACTTGATCTTTCCACCACTATCTTCTTGAACTAATGATGGGCTTGTCTAGTAGTCTTGCTCCACTTTTCTCGGCCATTGGTTCAAACTCCAAGCATAATGTTGTTGTGTCTTCACTTCAACATCCATGTCTTGAGTTGATTCATCATACACCACAAGCTTGCATCTCTACTTGATCTTTCCACCAATGTCTTATTGAACTAATGATGGGCTTGTCTTGTAGTCTAGCTCCACTTGTCTCGGCCATGGTTCTAACTTCAAGCATGATGTTGTTGTGTCTTTATTCTCAACATAGTAGCCTCTTACTACAAGAACCTTGAAACCTCCTTGTTAGTAGCTTTATGAATCGGCCTTGTTATCTTCAAAGAACCCCACCAAGGACTAGAACCAATCATCCATCTTAACTCCATCTTGGAGAAGTTTCAAAACTGATTTTCCTCTTTGATGTACATTGAATCCGAAACCCAAGCTTCCATCGCCATTTTTTCATGAAAATAGCTTCAAGAGTTGAACTTTTGTAATTTCAATGCTTGATGATCCTTTGAGTAACATTTTGGCCAGATTTACACGCCACTGTAGAAGAGTTTTTCTTCTTCTTCTTGGACTCATATGTTGGTTATCTTGCTTTCTCCTTCAAGAACATCAAGTAAAACATCACACCATCTTCAAATGAGCTTCCTTTTTGTGAGTTTAAGTCTTTCTTTGAGACTTGAACTCGGATGGTGCTGCAAATACACAAAAATCAGAGATCATTAGTAGAGAATATGGAGAATATAAGAGAATGAATATAGAGAGAATAAGAGTATGAAGAAAGGGAGAGAACGGGGTCATGAGCATATGATTTCGTGTGTGAAGAAAGGGACCAAGTTTTGCTTGGTTTTTCTCTTGATTTTGCGGAAGACTTGAGATTGATTCCATCCTAGAACCTTATGCTCTGATACCATGTTGGATTTTGAGAGGCTTAGCTTGATTCCATCATAGAATTTGATAAGACTAATCTTAGCTTGATTCCATCATAGAATTTGATAAGACTAAGTTTTGATTAATCTCAAGATAAAGTCTAGTCTAGAAATGGTTCTAGCCAGCATATGTGTTTAGCCGAATGAAATGTCTCTAGAATTAACACATTATTTTGATCAGAGATTGAGATCATAACTCGGTTTCTAGAGATTAACACAGTAGATGATCATAGATTTCCACTTAACTCTTCTTTAATTCATACTTTAAGGCACGAAATTAAGAAGAGTAATTAGCTACATAAGTAGCTTCAACCAAATCAAATCTTTCTAATTGTGTTAACTCTAATCTAACCACTAAATATGAAGAATGAAATAAGAACTTGAATGTATAAATTTGTGTAAAAAGGCTATTTCATCTTATTGATAACATACAATGAGAGGTGCTTTTATAGACCTTTACAATGAGAAAGAGATAAGAAGACCATTTAAATTCAAATTCAAATAGCAATGAGTTGGAGATAACTCATTGCTTCCTTCCTTTTGAATTCCAACGGATAGATAGTCAGACTATTTTTTCCAACGAATATATAGTCAGACTATCTGTTGTTTCCTTCCTTTTGAATTCCAACGGATAGATAGTCAGACTATTTTTCCAACGGATATATATAGTCAAATTTCTCCTTGCTTCTTTTCCAACGGCTAGATAGTCCAACTAGGTATATAGCCAGTCTATTTCTCAATACAAGTTTTTCTTTTCCAACTGGCTATATAGTCCGACTAGATATATAGCCAGTCTATAAGCACACAAAAAGACCAAAGTAAGGAGAAGTATCGGCCTTGTCCTCTTGACTACGGTCTCTCCTTCTCCTTTCTTCTACCACTCTAATAAATTTCACTATTCGTAGATTCATCATCCAATTAACTTTACATCTTCAAAACAAGTATATTAAGTATCTTATTTTTAAGTACAAGCATTCTTATTGGTATTACAGCAAAACAAAACAAAAACCTTTGATTCTTTCCCCTCAAAAAAAACTCTGTCAAAAGATTTGTTTGAACACTACAAATTCACATATATACAAAACCCGAGATCCCGAAACCTAGTAAAGAAATGACTCCTTGTTTTGTTAGATATTTTTTTAGAATTTACGCGCTGCGTCAAGCGGAAAATGGAGTTATGGAAGTTGATGGTTTAGTGAGTGATAGAATGGTCGAGACCATAAGCTTTCGGTCAATAGGCTTAGTGAGGTAAGCATCCATTCCTACCTCCAAGCATTTCGCTTCATCAGAAGACATTGCGTGTGCTGTCAATGCCACAATTGGAATGTGCGTCTCGGTTCCTATCTCTGCTTTCCTTATCGCCTTTGTTGCCTCATATCCATCCATTTTCGGCATCTACCATGACCAAAAATGTTTTAAATAAATGACTAATCGAAATTCAAAATGTGAAGTATTATAATTTGTACCTGGCAGTCCATAAGGATCAAGTCATAAGGTAAGGCATTCAAACAACCATTCTGCGGATTTATAATGTTGTGAGCGGTTTCTTCTTCTTCTTCGGAAAATTTGTGTTCTTGAGTTGGATCTTGTGCATTTACAGACCTATAGTTGAGCAAATCAACTGCTTGTTGTCCATCCGCAACCGCAGTTACTGTTGCTCCCATTTTCTCAAGCATTATGGTGGCTACTCGTTGAAGAACCGGCGTATCTTCTGCAAGCAAAATCCTTATACCTTCAAGAGATTTCTGATTCTTTCCATCCAAAGCAATCCCTGAATACAGCCGGTTACTTCGGTCTTTCCAATCTTCTTCTTCTTCTGGATTTCTCTGAGTCACACTTCCCGACGTTGTGTCATCATTATCATTGTTACTGGTGTCAACGAGGTAGTTCTTAAGCACTGGAGATTGTAAGGTAGATGTTTTCACAGAGTTATCCCCTTGTTTCTCGCACGATGTCTCAGAGGAATCATCAGAACTGCAAGAGTCGTATTGCGTTGAGTCGATTTCTAAGCATTCGTGGGACTCTTCACTTCCATTTCCTCTGTTTCTTGTACCATTCACGAAGCTTCTCTTCCGGTTTTTTATCACAGCTTCCAGAATCTGAATCATTTTGGATTTGAACAACGGTTTGTTAACCATCATGACATGACCTTTTAGTCTGAGTTCTGTTTTAACTGTGTTGGAGGTGTCATGTTTTAGCAGCCAAGCAAACTTCGCTTTGCTCGAGAATCTGTCGAGGTAGTTAAGCTGTTCCTTCCATATATCTGTAGTGAGATCAAGAACTCCAATATCCACCACTACGACAAACACAGGGTTCTTGATTTGTTCTATATTCGAAAGCTCTGATCTCAGTGATTCAGCAATGCTGTGCTGTGAATCAAAGCTGTTTTCACGACTTCCTGTCTCGAACAGGTCTCTGATTACCTGAGTCAGCTCATTCCAGTCTGATGCTTCAACAGTCGCAATGCCGTGTTTGCGCAACCACTTTGATTGGATCATTCTTGCTGTACTTCCAGACATTGAAAGCAAAACCTGTTGCATTCCGAAACCAATAACTTTGTTAACAAACACACAAACACAGAAGCTTTAATCCGTGATCCATTCGTCTTGATTTGTTTCTCGGATGTACATACCACGAGGCCGTGCTTGGAGAAATCTGGCTGGAAGTTTTGATCTGCAGTGTCAGGAGTACTCAGAATCAAGTATAGTCTCATCAGAGTCCCTGAGCCATTCTTTGGTACTACTTTGATATCCCCACCCATCTTGTTTACCTGTTGAGTCACACAGTAAAGATTCAGATTATTCGATTGCTTCTATGGCTCGTCAAGTTTTAAAGTTTCAGTGACTTGACTCACCAAACTCCGCACGATACACAGTCCAAGACCAGTTCCTCCATGCCTGAAAGAAATATAAGAACATTAAGGGTATAAGATTCAACTCACAGCATAGTGTTTGCAGTTAATAACGATGACTTACGTCCGAGTGGTTGATGGATCAGCTTGCTCAAAGCTCTCAAATACTGAGTCCCATTTGCTTGGATCTATTCCTGCAAAAAAGGATTTACACAACAAACAGATTTTAGGAATCTGCGAGATCGCGAGTGAAGTGGATAGCAGAGAGGATAGTTGATTAATGAACACAAGTGTCTTACCACAACCAGTGTCATCAACCTCAAACCAAAGAACCATATGGTTCTCGTTCTTACAAGACTTCTGCAAATGATTTATGTGTTGCACTAGTTTTGTCTTCATTGGAGCCCATGGTTTCTTTCTGTCAACAGTTAAACTCATCTCATCATGTAGAGAATTAACGCTTTCGCACCATCCTCTGAGAATAATATGACCCGCTGCAAAGCAAGCCATCTTTCTAAGATTAAAAATGTATCATTGTCATTAATATATGAAAGAGTAGATAGATGAGTAAACAAAACTTACTTGTTGTGAACTTTATAGAATTGCTTATAAGATTTGCAAAGACTTGAACAAGTCTTGCCGAGTCCCCTCGGACTAATGTCGGCATATCATCTGCCAAAAGAGAAATTAAAATGAGAGTTCCCACCTAAAAATATTCATTGTCAAAAACATTCATCCCAGAGAGGTCATACCAGAGAGGTCTAGAACTGTCTCTACATTGTGGTTGATACACTGCACCGAGAACATGTCAACAAGTCCTTCAAGTTCTCTTCCCAAATCGAACTCTGCTTCTTCCAGAACAAGTTTTCCCGACTCAACCTATGGTAAGAAGAAATCAGATAACAGTTTGTAACTGCTCAATGTTTACTCAGTGCCAAACTTAATGATCCGCAGATGAAAGCTTGAGGAATTTCTTCATACATCAGAATAAAGAAAAGATTGTTGCCTTCTAGTTTCTAACCTTGCTCAAGTCCAATATGTTATTGAGTAGCCGGAGGAGTGCTGTAGAGCACTTTCTGATCTGAGTGACTGTTGCATATTGCTCATTTGAAAGACAATCATCCGATATTAGAATATCTAGCAATCCAATCACAGCAGCCATAGGTGTCCTCAATTCATGACTAGAATGCACAAAAATCGCAAAAATCTCATTCCAGGATAAGAATTTTTCTTTTGCAGGAAAGATGTTTAGATGCAGTTATGGACCAACCTCATATTCGCCAAAAACTGACTTTTGTAGTTGCTTGAAGCTTCAGCTCTTCTTCTTGCATCTAGTTGCCTTATCAGTTCTGCTCTTAGTTTCATCTCCTTTGAAACACCATTTGTGAGGATTAAAATGCAGACACAACCAATAATGAAGATGCAGACAGAAGCAGAGATCAGTATAACCAAAGTCTTGAAGGCTCTCTCATCCACTTTCCCCATAATGAACTTCCTGGGAATAATGACAACACCTATCTGCAAAATGCGTAAACCGAGTGATTCTAGGAATCTAAATCTAGCCTAGACTCTTGATAAGGAAACTTACAATTGGAAGTCTCTTGAGATTAAGATAGAATGAATCAAGGTAATATTTTTGGTCACCAAGCTTTGCATTCTCAGCGTGTATAACATGAGGGCGGTTACTTCCATAAGTTTTCTCTAACCACTGAGCTCCTGCCTTTATAGCCCACTCCTCTGAATCAATGGCCTTCATTAGCTTAGGCCCCTTTGATGTATTCGTTAGAATAGGACCATTTGTGGAAGTAGCAAGCAAGTAGCCTTCTTGAGATGTCAAATATATATGTCCACCATGGACTTCTACAAGCTCTCTCATCACCTGCCCTACGCTGTATAAAGCAGTTGTCACCCCCACAACAGCTACAATACTTTTGTTTGAAGCATCAAAAACCGGCAAAGCCGCTGAGAGAAGAGGAGAGTCCATGTATTTGCTTACTGTCACATGCCAAGAAGCTTCACCATCAGGTACTTGTGAGATCCCTGCGATGTTGATGAGATCATCCGGAGGGATTTTTAGAGGCTTTCCTAGTTTTTCTCCAGTGATTGGATCAAGCTGTTGCTGGTACCAAATGGCAGACATGTTCCCATGTATTGTCTGGTTGTTCCACCCGTGCCCGAGTGACATACTTACATCCTCAGGTCCTGTTCCACTAATCGAATAGTTCTTTAGATCGGAGAAGATGTAGAATGTGCTGCTACTTGCTGGATCTCTGTGAAAAGCTTGGACAAATCCATTTCTGTAGTTTATGGTTATGGCATTTAGAGCTTTGGCACTAGCAAACAGAGTCCATGTCACATCTTTCATCGCTTGATACATCTGATAAAGTCAAAAAGGAATATATAACTATAAAAGGATCTCAAATCAAGCATAGGACAATAAAGAATAAACATAGGAGACAGAAGAATGAAACCTCGACGAGTTCTTCTTGAGTTGTTGGTTTGTCATATTTCTTGATGACATATTCAGATAGCTTGACTTGAGCTGTTGTTAGCTCGGATGTGGCGTTTAAAACAGTCCACATCCGTAAGATTGGACGCTGAAGAAGCTCGTATCGAAGACCATAAGCTAAAGTTTGAAGCGATTGCTTTGTATAAATCCTAGTGAAATGCCATGTTAGAATTGTTAAAAGCCCTATTAGAATTGCTAACATCACCTGCAAACACACACACATCACCTCTCAACTTACAAAGCTTCAACCTTTCTCAAGTTTGATCATCAACTAAACATTCAAAATCGGAGAAACTTGAATGAAAAGTGATCAAAATCTTCTTACCATTATTGCGAGGCGAACAACAAAGACACTGTAGTAAGAAGACAAACAGTGACTACTTGCGTACTGAAACTCATCTTGTTCAACATCTCCACCACGCAAAATCCTTCTCTCTCTTGTTGGACTCTGTGAGTTACTTCTCCAAGGGGTAACCCATTCAGTCATTTTATCAAACACCTTCCTAAGCTTCCTCTGACTCGAACCCATTTGAGAATCAGTAAGATTCTCAATACTCACTGAGAAACTATCTCTTCTCATTATTTTTTTAACAGATGAATCTAATTACAAACAAAGACAGAGACTTTCTTGTTGTTGTTGTTGTTGTTGGTGGCTTTGGGTGCTTTGCTTAGTGGAAAACTAATTACAATACTGCTTCTTGTGTCACTCCCCACTTTTTAAAAACCATTAGTTTAGTAGAAAAATAAGAAACCCATGAAGGAAAAATATTGTAAAGCTTCAAACTTTACTATAGAAAGTAACACTCTTTTATCCACAGAGAGAAATCGGCAGAGTCAAGAGAAATTGGAGAAACAGAGAAGCAAGAAACGATCCAATAGAGGAATAAAAAGAAAGACAAAATCTTTTTTTTGGTTCTGTTTTGAAAGAAATCAGATAAGAGAAAAAAAGAAACAAGATTTGGGGCAAAGTGCTTTTGTAAAATCTATTGGGATTTGGGCAGTGGGAACAAGAAGAAGCTGAAATGGGCAATGAGGATATATGGCTTCTGGACCACAGAAATAAATACTAGAGACTGTGTGTGTTGTACGGACTGAATAATTATTTACATATTCTTTTTTTTTCACAATTATTTACATATTCTTAAACTTTCCATAATTCCTCTTGCAGAAAAAAATGCTATTTAATAATTATTTAACGAAGAAAACTAAAGGACCTAACATTCTCTTGTCTTTTCTCTGTTAGAGGTTTTCTCAAAGATTTGTGCTTTGTGGTTTTTTTTTCTTTCTTTTTTCACAGTTTGTGCTTTGTGGTTATAATGGGCAAATAAATCTAAATTTGAAAACCGAATCGAACTAACCAGATCTGAATCGAACCGGAGGGTTGTGAAAATCCGAATGGTATCTAAAATATCCAAAATTAAACCGAATTTAAAATCGGAAGAAGCGTATATACACTACAAGATTTGATTGAAATTTTAACTGTTGTTGTCTAAAGTCACTTTCTTGTAAAGGTTATTAGCATTTTCAATTTTATTTTTTTGTTAATAGTTTGGAGATTTTTCTGATATAATTTTATTGTGAGATCTCGGTTTCTGGAATTAAAGTGGTGTTGAGGAGAGCTTAAAAAGATTGATTTGACTATCTATGTCACCAAAGTACATTTATATTTTCAGTCATTGGTCATAATAGAACTCCACAGTTAAGCGTACTTATGCTGGAGCAATACTAGGATAAGTGTTCTTCCGGGATGTGAATTTCCGGAATCGTGCGAGTGAAGACATAACAAGGGAAAGATTGCGTGGTGATTGCAGGGACAATAAATCATGACTTTAAAAAGTCTCCTCAGAGTAGTGTTCATGACCGTCGGATATGGTGATCCACAGGCTCGGAGAGAGGTACCGGCACACGGGAATGATGGATGGGGTGTTACATTTATGTTTTTTGATTAAAAACTCTACACCTTTTAAAATTTTTTGGAAGAAAAACAGATAAAATTGATTGGAAAATAAAAACTACAAAATTATTTAGAGGCTGCAAAATAATTTTTACAGTTTTTTATACTTTTCTTATTTTTCTTCTTGCAAAAAAGTAATCAATACTATAAAAGTTCGTGAGACTCTCCAAAAGAGAATATATCAGCATTTTGAAGCTTTAAAAAGGTGACACTTTATCCAAAATGTTATAATTAAAAATCAATCAAAACATTAATATAGTTTGACTATTCGTGTACCCATCTCTCCTTCTCAATTATTTTATTTAACCTTAAATTTTTAGTCGATACGACAAATAGAGAGAGCGACGAGCGATAAACATAGAGAACTCAGGAGGCCTACAGAGCAAAACATAGTGTCGAAAGCATCAGACTTTACTGTAAGTCCATTGAAAGCTAGAGACGGAGATAACTCCTTTTGAGACACTCTATCGCCCCCGATCTTTTTCCGGCTATAACTCTACCACTTCTCAGTCGCTTCTTCCTTTGTATCCGATCACTCGCTAATTATCTTTCCTTGGATCTAGCGATTGAGCTTGTTGATGGTTGCTTGCTTCTTCCTTTAAAATATAAGCTCACTCTAAAGTTCTTTTCTTTTTTTAGGTTAGATGAAAAAGTTCACTACGTTAAGATCAAATCTCTAGAATTAGTTTTAGTTACGATTAGTCACCAGTTTATGTATATATGATTAGCAGATTGTTCAAGTTGTTATATTTTTAAAGGTTTGATCAAATTTATCCAAATTGTTTTGCTCTTTAATCTTATTTGAGTCATGTTTTGTATCATATGATTGTGAATATTGGACTGTGTAAAGTATATGGTTAAAAATTTCATGTAATATCTGTTATAATCTGGTAATTGTCTTGGTGAATGAAGTAGGTTTCTTTCAATCGTTGAAGCCATGGGTGATGTGATCGATTTGGTAGAGATGGTGGTGTCATGAAAGATATTTTGAGAAGAGCAAAACTTAATGTTGTTTCACCCTTTGATGGTCTTCCTGTTGTTGATGGTATGTTCCTAAGAACTGGGAGTAGTGGATTTTCGTTGGTTTTTTTTTATGACTTTGAGAACCAACATATGTGTTGATGAAGAACCATAACCATATTTGATTATCTTAGTTCACTATGAGGGTATATTGGCTGAAGACGGAAAGGTCTTTGACACTATACAATTAAGTTATTATGTTCAAAAATGCATATGCATATAAATTATATATGTATCATCCTATGAAAAGTGAAAAATACAGAAATAGAAAGAATGTTGGAAATTTAATACTTTCTACACTTATATTACGAAAACATTTTAATTTTCTTTGTAACTTTGCAGGACAATGTTTTCACCTTTTCCGGTTCAATATCTCTTGAAAATTTAGCTAAAAATGTTTTTTCCGATATGATTTAATATCAAAATCGTAGTAATAATAATATTGGGATCCATCTTTTAGTGACTTCTTCTCTTGCATGTTTCGTGGCATATCAAGAAACCAATTTTGTCACAAAGTTCAAAGATTTTTACTATTATAAACACTACAAAATACATATAAATTTACAAAAATAATCCTGCTATTTAATAATTTTTCAATGAAGAAAATTAAAGGACCTAACTTTCTCTGCTCTCTCTCTCTTTTAAAGTTTTTCAAGATTTTTGCTTTGTGGTTTGGTGTTTGAGTGTTTTTCTTTTACTTACAAAATAAGAAATAATTATAAACTAGTTTGGTCCTTGTACAGTCGTGTTCAACTCAATTAAAAATAGAATACTTTAGCTTCATCCCAAAAATTTAAAATAATTTCTTAGAGCTATGGAAGTGACGAATGGTCGCAACTTTCTCCAAATGCTTTAGGAGTTATTTTAATTGCATAGCGGAATCATTTTTGTGGATGAGAGTAGTTTAGATATACTAATTGCAAAAGTTATTTTGGAAAATTTTCTGACGTTCTTTTATATTTGGGAGACTTACAAAAATACACTTTTGTATTGTCTGTTTTTCAAAAATACCCCTGCTTGAAAAAATTTTATTTTTACACCTCCCTTTTTAATGAAAAAGACCATTATACCCCTAGACTAAAATAAACCCTAAACGTTAAACCCTAAACCATCATTCCTAAACTTTAAACCCTAATAGCTAAACCCTAAACACTAAACCTTAAACTCTAAACCCTAAACCCTAAACCCTAAACCCTAAACTCTAATAATTAAACCCTAAACCCTAAGCCTTAAACCCTAAGCTCTAAACCTTAAACCCTAACAGTTAAACCCTAAACCCTAAACCATAGTTCCTAAACCTTAAACCCTATTAGGGTTTATTTCTTAAAAGATAAAAAGGGCATTTTCGACTTTTGTGCAAATAGGAGGTGTATATTTGAGAACCATTAAAAGACAGGTGTAAATGTAAAATTTCTTTTCCTTTTAAGTGTATTTCTGTAAATTAATCTTTTTTTAACCATATGATCAACTATAATAGTAAAAATATGTTTCAACGAAAATACTAATTAGACTTACTATTTGAGATAATATAAATAGACAGTCAACTGACTATTTTTAAATAGACAGTCTATTTCCGTGTATCTATTGATTTCACATAAAACCAAACATAAAGAGGGAGAAAATGTAATTTGGGTTCACGATTTTGTTTGGTAATGTTAAAATATCACAGAACAAAGTTTTGAGAATGAGCAATTTAAAAAAAAATAAAACGGGAGAAACCTATGCTAAGCAACAAATAGACCGTCTATTAGCTGCAATCTGACTATCTAATCAAAAGGGCAAAATTTTCTAAAAAAAGGGAACAATTGAAAAAAAAAAGTCTAGCTACTTACTTAATTTATGTTTATTTTTGTTATTTGGCAAAGTTACCCTAAACAAAATCCGCAGTTTGCTTGATCATATATAGAATTTTTTTAACCTCATGTTGAAAACTGAAAATTAAAATTAAAGAATTTAATTTAAATTCTTTAATTTAAATTATTTAAAGATACATCAAGGTATATCTATTTTTGTCAGCCATCAAGGCACAATAAGCTAAAACTGAGGATATGTGGGAACTCAGTTAAACAATAGATGGACCTGTTTTTTTTTTTTTTTTACACAACTCTTATTAAATATAACATTAGAGAGGATTTAATTTCTAATGAGTTTTTTTTTGAAGATTTTGGAAAATTATTGAAGGTGTTGGGATTTGTTATTAAAATTATATGCAATTCTATCTAAAGTAAATTTATTTGAATTTTTGTATTTTTAATAGGAAAATTCCACGAAAATATTTAAAGTCTCTTAAAATCTATTATTTAAAATATTTTGAAAATACATCTTAAAATCACTATTCTAATAACAGTAAATTTTTTTTAAAAAAACAAAAATTCTTTTTTGAATAGTACAAAATTTCATATTTTAATATAATTTCTTTCAAATCATTGATTAATTTCACTGATGATTGGGAGATGCTCGCTCCTTCTCTCTATCCTACTCGGCCAAAAGATCAACGTCAACTTCTCACGCGAATGGCTTTTCAATGCACTCTCTATCAGGTTTGGGTAGAACGAAACCGTCGTCGGCATGGTGAACCACCACAGCCAGCTTCGGTTCTTGTTTCCCAAATAGACAAGGCGATACGAGCACAACTTCTATCCATCAGAACTCGTAGTGTGAAGAAACTTGAAGGTCTCTTACAATTGTGGTTTGCTACAAGACTTTAGCGTTCATTTTTCCTTTCAACATTTCAAAGTTATTTTCATTAAAAAACGATTCTGCATACGAAGCATTCATTATAAATATATTTTTTTGTTGGAATAAAGTTTTACACTACAACTAAAAAAAATGTACCGTCAATGTGAACAAGGCTTAAACAATAAGTGCATGCAACAGAGGTGTGCTTCTTTCACTCTATTTTGGTCGGTAACTCTTCGTTGCTCCTTGTCTCTTCTCAGATTTAAGGCTAAATTATATGTCTTCCTTGTGCCTTTGTCCTCTCTGCTCTCTCCTGTTACCTTTGTGTCTGTGTTTTTGGTAAGACGTTATTTTGCTTGCTCAGTATTAGTTTGGTTTGGGTTTGTGCTCATTGGGTTTAGTTAAGCCGTCGGGCAGCCTGGTCTGTGCTCTTCTCTTGCCGCCGGGATGGTCTGAGCATCTTCTCTCGCCGCTATAAGCCTTTCCGTCGTGTATTGACTCCTTTCGTTCTGCTCCTTCAACTCTCATCGGCTATCTTTGTCGTTACTTGTTGGTCTGCTTCGGTGGGATGTGCATCAGAACGTGGATGTCTTTAGGGTCTAGTCCGAGTCTGCGCCTCTTCTCTTGCCGCTCGGATAGGCCACGAGAAAGAGTGTAGGTCTGTGCATCTTCTCTTGCCACCTGCTTTCGATCCGTAAAGCAACCAAGCTTTGATGTTTCATCTTTGCCGACAAGTAGTAGCTTTGGCTGAACAGGTATATCTCCATCTACCTCAGTTTTGTGATGTGGGATTGTTAGGCTGGTTCGAAGCTCTGGGCATAGGCCAATCGTTGGATGAAAGGAGTTGGGTGTAGTTTGGCCTCTGTGCAGGAGCTGTTTCTTCTGTCCTTTCAGAGAAGGTTTTGAGTCAGATTGGTGTTAATTTCTCCGGAGCACTGGCTTGTGTCTTCTCTTGCCGCACCCTGCATTTGGTTGGGTTTAACTCTCTTCTTATGGTTGTTGGTCTCACCTTTAATTCGCTAATAAGTGTTCTTCGTTGTCCATTCGTAGTGTCTTTCCCAGATGTCTAGACTTGTTTTAGCAATCCTTTTGTATGTTCCGCTACTCTCTCCAAATTTTAATAGAAAAACCTTTAACAAAAAAAAATGTTGTTCTGAAAAGTACTAAATTTAAAATCATCAAAATTAAGCTTTGAAATATAAAAATGAATAATAAAGCTGTAAAATTAAACTTTAAAAAAATAGTAATCTCAAATCTAATATTTTAATTTTTAAACTTTTAAAGGTCATTATCGTACTTGTAATATTTAAAAAACTAGTATAAACTAGTATTATTGTCTATTTCAAAAGAATGTGGTATAATTATTCAAAAATAATTTTTGTGCCCTTTGAAAGATGTTTTCAAATTTGTATTAAAAGCAAATTTACTATCCTTAATTTTTTAAAGTGTATACAAAATACAATATGTTTTTTTCAGATCGACCTACCATTGGCCGACGGAAAACAATTAAACTGTCATTGTTTGAAAACACACATGTCATCATATCACGTTAATGATTAAATTTGACCAATGTTTAGTGAGAATCTTTTGGAGCTTCATGATCAAGTAACAAATCTAGAAAGTAGAGTCGGTGGTAATTAATACCCGTGAATTTTGTAAAAATGTAACAAAACTGTTAATAGCTTTTTTTTTTTTTTTCAACCATACATAAACTAGTTTTCTCTCATAAAGGACATCCAACTAGGAAAAGAAGAGTGTACATAAATATAATTGTTGTTAAAAATGCGAATTATTCGCGTCAGGGCATTTGCTTGTGTATTCACCACACGCGGGATGAGATTCAGCTGGAAGCCTGGATACTGTCCTCGAAGTTGCTGGTGATCCTAGAGCAAAGTGTAGAAAGCTGGCCATCCCTCCGGATCACTGATAATCTTGATGAGTTATGCGCAATCCGTCTGAAAAATCTGGTAGTTGATCCCGCGCTCATGCAGTTCAGACATCGTCCACAATAAAGCCTCTATCTCTGAATGGAGAGGTGAGAGGCTTCGTCTTTGACACTTAGCCCCCATAAGAATTACCTTGTGGTCTCTGTCTTTACAGATCCATCCAAATCCTGAAGTGGGGTCTGACTGTTTCCATGAACCATCCACCTGGCAAATTAAACCTTCTAGAATAAAATATTCAACATCTAACATTTCCTCATCTTAAGGGACCTAGATTTGTACTTCTTTCCAAGCGAGACAATCTGCCTCTGCATCCTTTAAAATTATTTCTATGTCCAAATGTATACCTTGGAAAACCTTTTTATTTTCAGTTTTCCATATTAACCATAAAAGCCAAGGAAATAGATCATACTGACTCCCTTCCTAGTTTCCGTAGAGGGAAATAGCCTTCTTTAATAGTTTTTAAAATAAAACAAAAGAAACTACTAATATTAAAAATAAAAGTAAATATTTATATGTACATTAAAAAACATCATTAAATAACAAGTTCAATTAATTAAAATCATTTTGTATAAATGATCAAAAAAGGAAAATTATTTTTTTACAATAAAAAATATCACCAAAAATGAAATAACCCCTCCCCCCACCACCCCCGAAATATCATTTTAAATGACAAATTAAAATATGCATTCAAGGTTTTGTGTTTCAAATTTTCATTTGAGATTCAGATTTTTCTTTAGGTGTAGTACGAACATAAATCAGTTGATCCAATCGGCTAACTCAATTGTTTCAAGTTATCAAAGATAACTCATATATATATATATAAAATATTAAAGGTCAGAGCATAAGTATACGTACGTGTGCATGGAGGCGCTTCTTCGGGCAAAACAGAGGATGATGATGACGATCCACGTCTTCTCATATTCCCAAATTCTAGTCAACCTTCTCAACAACGGAGAGGACAATATTGAGTTATTTGCGTCATTAGACAGTATCAGAGGCGGATCCACGTGAGGGAGAGGAGGGTCAACTCACCCCAGTTAAATTTAAGAAAATTTATTTGTAAGTTTATTTTGTTTAGAGATATTAGCTCAATTGGTTATTGCTCTTCTGTTTGACGCC
>OVAN01003636.1:0-28384 GCA_900406275.1 Anastatica hierochuntica
CTTTCCTTTTCTATTTATGCTTGCTTGATTTGATTTCCTTTAATCACAAAACCAAAAACCCCTTTTTATATTCGCTTAGCTTAAGAACGCTTGTGTATACTTAAAGTTTGAACTTATCTAGTTTAGGTTTGCTCCTTTTGGTTCGACCCCAAAGTACTACAATGACATATCCGTGCACTTGCGGATTGTGTGATTGTTAGGAAACGGGCTTTTATAAATTTAAAGCTTCGTTGCCTTTTGTTTCCTTTAAACAATTGCGCAACAGTGTTTTGTCGAAAAACGGTTCTTCGGGCGTCTACGACGTCTCGCAATGCCGAAGATTGTGTTTTCTTTTGTATGCCGCATTTCCTGCTTGACATGCTCGCGGGCTTGAAGATGTATAGTGTCACAAGGGTTTTTTTATCTTTACGGCAGAGAAACGTTTTGGTTTGTATGTGGATGTCCACAGCCAAAACTGTTGTTTTTTTTTTTATGTTAAATTGTTTGATTTGTTAACGAGGAATTAAGACCAAGGGGTCATGTAAATTTGTCCATGGGAATGAGCGACTTCCTTCACTGTGCTTTGCGAAGAGTCGGCCCCCCGATATTTGTTTTGTGTATAGTTGAGGATTTTTCGTATTGCTCTAGGAGCTTTGCTGTGATTTTTTCCTTGTATGCCGCGTTTTATGGGTAACACGTTGCGGGCTTAAAGTGAATTGTGGAACATTATTGAACTTTGTCTGTTGTCGACAAGTTTAAGTTTTTTGTTAATCTTTTGGTGGTTACTACTAAGTTTTGATATTAAGAATTTATTGTATGATTTCCGATTCTAGGTTTTATGATAATTATTTGCATAATTGTCACTTTGCGTTTTTAGACAAATCGTGGATAGTCGTTTTGCCGTCAAGTGATTGGATGGAGCAATGGTTGCTCAAAATTTTTGGCTTAGCATGAAGGATGTGTTCAGCTACATAGCCGAGGACGTTGCTGGCCAAGGATTAGACCATGACACTTTCGTGTTAACATTAAGGTCATGTTAGTTTAGAATTGTCCTAAAAGGGATGCCGAATTCTTGTTCAGACTTTTATTGGAAGGCGTAATTGGTTGAGGGCCGAAGAGCGTTTGTTGAGGTTGACGGGCTAAGTGGGAGGTTTCCGTGTTAAGATGGCCGATGGTGTTAGAAAATGATTTTCCACTTTAGGTATCAGTTATACGATGAATGTTTCATATAATGTTTCCTTTAGTCGTACGAAAATCGTTTTATTTTTGTCTGATGAAGACAAAGCCTAAGAAGCTAAATAAAGAACCCGTGCGGGATGATTGCCTGCTCGGACGTAATCGAGGGAAATAAAAGACAGAAGCCAGCGAGCTGCATGGCTAAACAATGAGTTTTGTAAGATCGTAGTGCGAAGAGATAAAGTTTAGTTTTTTCGTTAGGAGACGAGTGATATGACTTTTTTTTAGCTATACGCAAATTGTCCAAAACACTTCTTCGTAAAACATGTTACGTTTTATCCGAAAGTTTCTTCGCATAACTTGGTGTGGCTAAAAGAAGGACGTTTCACGTAAGTTTTATGAGAAGGGAATAGCATAGAAGTAAATGGAGCATGTTGTCCGCAAAATACTTGTAATGCTCTCGAGCGAGGTCTAGGTTCTTCTCGTTCATGTTTTTGTATCGCAAAGTCGCTTTTCATGATACCAATCTCATTTTCCCGTAGTCTCGAAAGTAACGGAGGATCGGTTTTATGAGGCATCGCATTGCCTAAATGATTTTCCATCTACTGCTGCAAGAGTTTTCTTTGTCGAGAGTGTATTCTTGATGCCGAGACAAAATTTTTTGAAGTATGGAAGTATACAAGTATAGTATACGTACCTACTCCCTCCTTTTTTTACGAAAGAAAACGGCTGAACCGATACTTTGGAGGGTTCTATACGTTTTTTCTTTCGAAGATTGGGTTGACTTAAAATCTAGGTTGGTTTAAAGACGACGCTAGGATTGTGACTTGGTGGGTTTCAGGTTGACGACTAGGAATATGTCGGTTTTAAGAAAATTGCTAGGAACGAGTCGGTTTTAAGACAACATTTGTGTCTCTAGTTGTTTCTTTCTTCAGAAAGTGAGCTGAGTATGTGTGGCGATTGTTTCTCGGTTTTCCGAGAGTTTAGATCGATTTGCAAGATTTGCCTGAACAGTCACGAAATAATAAATCGAGATAGGAAAAGTTGCCTAAGACTTAGCTCGCTAGACTTGCCTAGATTCTAAGTTCCCTAAATTTTATGGCAATCTTCGAAGTGTTTTTATTTCTCAGCACCTCCATACAGAAACTCCAAGTTTGATTTCAAAAAATTTCAAGTCGGACATACCTTAGTTTTCTCGAATATTCGAGTTTGCCTCTTCTCTGTTTTATTTGCTTGTTTCCCCTTTCTTTTTTCGTATTTGTCTACCCCTTATGGATAACAGGAATATTTATCCATACTTTTCAGATCTGGGCTCCATTAACCGTATCATTGGTTTTGCAAAAAATGAATAAGTATCTCGTCGAAAGTCTTTTGGCGTTTACGAGTAGCCATGGGCAACCAGGAGATGAAAAGGGAAATCAGGGAACATTTTTGGATGTTGAGGCTTTGGCGAGAGGTCACGGGATATGAGGCAAAATAGAGAAGACAATGAGACTATGGAGAGAGACTGATAGGCGAAGTTCACTTTTCAGCTCCCGCTCCATCTCTTTCCTACTTTGAGAGTTTTTTTTGTTCAATCTTGTTTGACATTACAAATGATGTTTCGTAAAATATTTTCAAGTTAATCCTATGAAAGTTATTCCATCGAGTGTTTTCTAGTTTAATCCTACAAAAGTTGTTTCGTAAAATGCCGTCGAGATTCAATTTCACGAAAGTTGTTTCGCGAAATACTACCTCGTTTCACTTTGCAAACAATGTTTCGTAAAATATTGTCGAGTTTAATTTTACGAAAGCTATTTCATAAAATGTTATCAAGCTTAACCTTACAAAAGTTATTCCACAAAATATCATGAGTTTAGATTTATGAAAGTCGTTCTATAAACATGTTTTCGAGTTTTGTTGTACGAGAACCATCTTTCAGAAAACTAACATTTTGCGGCTGTTCCGAAAATTTAGTTTATGGGTTTTAGTATCAAAAATTCTAGCTGTGATGAACTTAATTTCAGGACTCAACCTAGTTAGAAATTTTCTCGTTTCCGCATGATTGATCCGAGGAAGTTTGGAGTAGTTTTTTCGAAGTAAGCTTAGGTGCAATCATCGAGAATTTACTGAATATGTCACACATAATCAAAGATCGAAATTTTACGAAATCATAGGTTTCAGAAAACATTTTAGTAGTGAGGGATACGATCTCCTGTTTTGCTTAGTTTAGTCTTCCTCAGCCGTTTTAGGTTTCGAGTGACTCAATAGAGATCAACTTTGTTTCTTCGAAAATTATTCGAAAGAATTACAACAGTGGGGAATTCGCAACTCGATTTTCCGTTCTCCCATTTCCGCGAGAAATCTAGCTTTTCTCTGTGATTTCGGGTGGTTGAAGCGAGTTTTATTTTTCCGAAAAGTTTTCAAAAAATATCTTTTGGTCGAACCTTTTCGCGTTGAGATTTCTCTAACTCGGTAATGAGACAAATCTTACAGGGTTTGATAGGTTTTACTATTGCCTTTTCTGTGTAGGCTTGGAAATCGCGAGCTGGTTTCAATGCTCTTCTTGTGGCAAAATGTCGCGACTAGATTTTCGATTTTATTGAGAACTACGACGTTTGCGCAAGTGTTTGCCATAGGTGCAGTGGATGGAGTTTTCCGAGCCTCTTCGAGGACTCTATCAATCTCTGGTGCGGCACTGGTCGCATGGTGAATTTGAGATTTCACTGCTTTGACTTTTGCCGTTGTTTTCGTGAAGTAGTCGCGGAGTTCGCAAATATCGTCGAAGTCATCGTCAATAGTTTTCCGAGAGGATCGGCGTTTACTGCGAATGACTCAGGCTTGCTCCTCGGCCTGTTTCTCCTACTCTACCCAAAAGACATTTTCTTCTTCTTCGGTCATGGGTTCGTCGAGCCGAGAGTTTTGCCGTGTTGCGCGACACTTAACCCTTCTTGGGTGTACGTCAGTGTCCTCATCCGTGGGATCGGATTGATCGCTGGAGTCTAAGTCGATTTGCTCGACTTCGTTTTCTTCCGTCTTCTTCTCGGAAGTTGGAAGGTCATCTGCGTTGTTCTGTGCTACAACAAGGTTGATTTCATCGGGATTTTGTTCTGACGGTTTTTCTAGCGCGTTCTGAGGTCTGTCGAGCGGAGTTGTAAAGTCGAGTCTTCTTCCGTGGAGTCTGGTAGCTCCACGCAGGAGAATGTTTTTAGCTCTCGCAGTTAGGGTCTCAACCTTTTTAGCGAGAGAGCTAGTTAGTTTGTCTTGTTCGGCCGACCTCTTTTCGAGAGTCGAGAACATCTTTTTGATACCCTCGAACGCCGCGGTGTTTGTGTCAGCGTTGACCGCGGTGTTGTTTGTAACCAAAGTGCTCTCAACGTTTTCATTGGCATTGTTCCCGTCTTGAGCTGGTTGATTGTTCTGGTTGTCTGTAATCATATTCGATCTAGCGTTTTGCGGCTACGAGTTAGGTTGATCCATACCCTGAGTGAATAGGCACCCTCCTTCTAGCGCCAAACTATGGGAACCAAAATTCGCACTGTCAATATTCGTATTCGGAGGAAAGATAGGAAACCCTAACTTTTCTTGAGGTCCCAGATATCTGCTAAACCAACAAGGCAGATCAAAAGTACGAAGAAAACAGATGACAAGATAAACGTAAAAGAGAATCGAAAGAAAAAAGAGCAATAGAGATCTTATTTCGAATCTGCGTTGAGTGTTTACAATAGGTGGTAAGCCGTAGCCACGAGAGTTGTCGGCGAGTATCCTTGTTTTAACAGCGTAAAACTGGTAAGCCTAATTGAGACGCAGCTCGCTAGCAAAAAACGAAAGTAAACCTAAAGCTCTAAGTATGAATTGTGAAGAATTTTCTCTATCTCTCCTTGTTATTCTCCTTAGCCCCTCTTTTATATGCCTTTGTAGTTTAAATCTGTTTCCGTTTCCGCCCTAGATTTGTGCATATCCTCCCACGGAAATATTCCATTTTTCGGGAATATTCCATATCTTTACGAGTTTTCCATATTTATCTTCAGATTTTGAATTTATCGTATTTTTCTTTTATCTTTCGCGAAACTCTTGTAGATCGTTAATGCAGCTGGGCCCGTTCTCGTTCTGAAATCATAATTGTACTTTTGTCGCATTTTGGGTCTTTGTGGGCCGTTTAGCGACAATGTGATTTTTACGGTTTCTTTAGGAGAAGTCGTTCTTCGTACAACTACGCGGTGACGATTTTACGAAATAATATGACCGATTGTATAGTTAAGAAAATGCCAGTGTTCGAGTTAACTGTTATCGTTTTATACGATCATACAAAGTTTTTACGAAAAGTACAGATCTTTACGATTATTGCCGCAAAACTTCAAAGGAGATCCCAATCGAGACGATAAAAGAAGCGCTCGAGCCGAGATTTGAGGGAGAAGACGATCAGGAAAGCATGGTCTAGTCAACCATTGGCGTCTAGACCGTGGGTCTGGGCGCCCATTGGGCGCCTACGCCGTGGGTCTGGGCGCCCATTGGGCGCCTACGCCGTGGGTCTGGGCGCCCATTGGGCGCCTACGCCGTGAGTCTGGGCGCCCATTGGGCGCTTACGCCGTGGGTCTGGGCGCCCATTTGGCGCCTAAGCCGTGGGTCTGGGGGTCTGGGTGCCCATTGGACGCCTAGACCGTGGGTCAGGGCGCCCATTGGGCGTCTAGATCATGGGTCTGGGCGTCCATTGGGTGCATGGACCGTGGGTCTGGGTGCCAATTGGACGCATGGACCGTGAGTCTGGGCGCCCAACCGGCGGCTAGACTTGCCGTTGTTCGTATTGCTTGTATTTTCGAAACAAAGCGGTTATCCATCGTTTACATTGACTTTTTATCGCTTCAGAACTCGTTTACTGATACCTCTCGGGAGTTATTCGGGAATCTTTGTCGTCGATTTTGATGTTGTCGTTTTCGACCCCAACATATATTATCATCTTAGAGGAAGATGTTATGGAAAACGATGCAAATGTCTTGATTTCAAAAATATATGCACTGTGTACGGATGGATGGATCAATAACCGAGATCAATTGATCCCTTGTCAAATCTACACTCTGCTTTTACTTCTTCCTCAGTTGTGCGTGTTTATGTCCCCAAGATGCAAAGAAAAGAGCTGATGAGCAAGCTTACAGTGAGGCTTCCATTCATTGACGCGAAGAGATACGTGAAGAGCATGCTCACTAAGAAGACTAGTCTTGAAGAAGGTGTGATGATTATTTCTCGGGAGTGTAGTGTTGTGGTACAGAACATGATACCATAGAAACAAGTAGACCCTGCCCCTTTCGTTTTGTTTGTTAAAATTGGAGACCTCACTTTTGAATGCTCTGTATGAGATTTGGGATTTAATATCAATCTTATGCCTTTCGAAGTGGCTAAGAAAATGGGGATGACGAGATTCAAGGATACCAAGATGTCGCTGGTGTTAGTAGATCGCTCAGTGTGTATTCCTGTGGGCGTTTTGGAGGAACTTCCTGTGCAGATTGGTTGTTGATTTTTACCTGCAGACTTTGTAGTAGTTGAGCTTGATGAGGAGCCAAGGGACCCCATTATCCTTGGTAGATCCTTCCTGGCTACTGTTGGTGCCTTATCTTTACATATTTTCATGCATATTTTGATGCATTTTAGCTTAGTTTTATTTACTTTTAGGTTGTAAGTATTGCATATAAGTCTTAGAATGCATAAGTTTAAGTCTATAGTCTAGCTTAGGAGCATATTGCATTTGCATACCACTTTCTTTGCAATTGTAGGTGCAACTTCAAGATGGATGCATGCAGGCTCTTGAGGTGAATCTAAGGTGGAATTGGAGCTAAAACCCAAGGAAAAAAGGAGCTAAACACTATGGAAGAAGTTGGGATCAAGCAAGGCATCCAAGAGGAGAAAGAAGATACAAGAAGCTGCCAAGGGGCCCTGCCGTCGACACAGAGGTCGACAGTGGCAAACCTTGGGTCGACAGTGGCCTCCCTTGGCAGCCTTGCTGCCCAAGGTGAGCCACTGTTGACCCAGGGTCGATGGTAGCCTCCCATGGGTCGACAGCAGGCGACTTTGACGAGAAAATACCCCTTTTTAGGGCTTCCTCACTCCTTCCTTTAGTATATATAGCCTGCTTATGAACCAAGAACATAAGATATGCTTATTTATGCTTACGAACATTTATCTTTTCTTTCCTTTTGAGATCTAAGACTTTGTAAAAACTCTTTATTATTCTTGAATGATTTGGATATTTTCTTCTTCATTTACTTCTCTAGATCTAATTTTCTAAGGCCATGGGAGCTCAAAGACCCAACTCTTGTCTTTGGATTTCCATGACTCTTAGTGAGTAGATCCTTCTTGGATCTTGAGATATGGTAGGCTAGCGATATATCTAGGATTGTGATGGATGATTAGGCTAGATTTTGGAATAGATTCCAACTAGATCTAGTTTAGTTCTTTAAAACCATTTGCTTACTCATTGACGCCTAGAAAATTTTTGATCAAATGCTTGAGAGAACTAGATCTATGTTTTTTACCTTTAGCTATGAGAGTATTTTTCCCGATGGGACACCGAAGTGTTATATATCTAGAAGGGCTTGAGATATACTATCACATACATGTTCATATAGACAACAAACGAGAGTTGAGCCTTGTAACGTGTATAGGTGAATAAATCTCCGTCACGAGGGTGGATTGATCGATAATAATGGGATCCTTGGTCTAAGAATAGCTTAAATCCTCTAATAAAGCCTTACCAAAGTCCATCAAATCTCTAGATTGAACCTGAACTCAAAAATATTGTCTCAAGATCCTATCTTTTTATTGATTAGATCCAAGTTTACTCATTTCTTGTTTTACTTTCTTGCTAGTTTATTTATTGCTTTCTTTAATGCACCTTCACTATGTTTGGCCTTGATTACCATTAGATTAAGTGGAGACCCGTGACAATCCCCTACTAAATCGCCATCTAGACTTGGACTCTTAGTGCACTCTCTTTGCTTAAGTTCTACTAGTCTAGCCTCTAAATCCTTGGACGACCCTGAAGTACTACGATTGACCTCATTCTCTTGCGGGATTGAAAGTAGGGTTTAGGTTTATAAATATTAAACTCGACCCACGTCAAGTTTTGGCGCCGTTGTCGTTGGATTTAAGCTTTAACTAGGATCTTCCAAGAGATTTCTTGGATTCAGGGACTATGATTTATCTTTTTGCTTATTTTAATTAAGTTTCTTACTTTCTTTTGTTGATTTTCTTTGATTTATAAAGGTACATGATAACAAGATCAAGAAGTGAGCTAAATACAAGACTTCTTGACATTGATCCAACAATCATTGAAAGACAACAATCAAAACAAAGAAGAGCTAGAGAAAGACAAGCCCATCTAAGAAGGTTGGGTATGAGTAAGTTGAACAGGAGAATCCTCCACCTATGGAGAACCCTTAACAACAACGAATTACCCCTCTTAACCATGTGAATTTAGTGGTTCAAGGAGACCAATGGAACCGTCCATTCCACCTCCGAAGAGAAGAACCAAGGATTGGAGAAGGCGATGAGCCATTAACTAATGGCGGAAGGATGGGTATAGGACCCCCACCAATCTGAAACAACAACTTCGAGATCAAGTCACGCTTTATCAATATGGTGCAAAACGCTAGATTCTTTGGACTAGCGTTGGTAAACTCTCTTAAGCACTTGGACAACTTGGAAAGGCTAACCAGAACGGTGAAAATCAATGCAGTGTCGGAGGACATCATCAAATTGAATTTATTCCATTCTCTTTAGGATAAAAAGCATCTCAATGGGAGAAAGGAGTTGTGACATCTTCTATCATAACATGGGACGAGTGTAAGAGGAGATTATTGGCTAAGTTCTTCTCTCCCCAAAGGACGACAAAGATAAGGACTGAGATCTCTACCTTTAAGCAATGAGGAATGGAATCGCTTTATGAAGCTTGGGAATGCTTCAATGGATACATAAGGAGTTGTCCTCACCATGGTATCAAAAAGGGCAACTTACTTCAAATTTTCCATAGAGGTATCCAAGAGAAGTACCAATTGGCCTTGAACACTGCCTCCATGGGAAGCTTTGCTAGTCTTTTCGCCGGTCTATGAGAGAAATTCATAGAAAACCTAACCCAAAGCGATAATTGTGATGGCAATGACTATGATAGAATGGTGAGAAGCACTAGATCTAAGGAAGATAAGATCAAGGAGCATAGTGATAAAGTTGATAGGCTCATACAACAAAAAAGAAGAAGTGTTTACTCTGCGGAAACCAAAGTCGAAGGACGAGAGGTTGCAAACCAAGAAGAAGTGAGCTAAGACAAAGAGGGTACTACCAAAAACCCTTCAACCAAGAATACAAGCCTTTCAACAACATCAACTTATCCTACCGAAGCACTAATGTGGAGAATCCACAAGATCAAGTTTATCCTTCAAAGTCTAACCAAGAAGGGTACCAATACCAATCTAAGGAAGGCTACTACCAAAAGCCTCAACAACAAACCGGTCCTACAAAGGAAGAAGAGAATCATGCTATGTTAAAGAAACTAGTGGAAGGACCAAATGAGACAAAAAGCCGAGCCCAACAAGAAGTTTGGGGAGATGAATGTGAGGATAGAGTCTATAAACCGATACATGAATGTCAAGCATGAAGCTCTTGCTTCACATGTCAAGATAATAGATTCCGAACTCCAACAACTGATATCGGACCGTAAGGGAAAAGGAGTAGCTAAAGAGAAGGGAGAGTCAACCAAAGATTTTTGAAATGCCTTCTTAGAAGATATCGATCACACTCCTCAACCATGGGACGATATTGTCTTTACTCTTGAAGAGGAAAAGATTATTAATGATTTTGAGAATTTAGTTTTGAATCCTCTTGATCAGATTGTTGATTGCTTGGATGTGGATTTGGTTGGGAACCCGGATTTTAAAGAAGGTCATGCCCAAATTGACCTTGAAATTGAGGAGAAAGATGCTCCCATTTGAAAGGAGCTTGAGAGAAAGGACACTCATTTAGCTAAAGGAGGTGTCGAAATTGAGAAAGAAGCGTAGAAATTGAGAAAGAAGAAGAAGAAGAGCCTTTGATTGTTTATAAGGCTACTAAGGAATAGATTTTTGAGGAAGCTAAGAAGGATGAAGGCTTCAACGAAGAAGAGAAACTCAATGTCGCAAGGAAGGAGACATTTGAGAAAAAGGATGAAAAACCAAGGCCTCCTAGCGGTGAGCCTAGTTAGAAGGACATAAGTGAAGAGGAATTCTCCATCTTGGATTATTCTTCTACAAGGTACCGCTTCCCTTACCCTCGATATTATAAGAAGGAGATCTTAGAGGTGATCTATGGTAAGATGAAACATGATGGCGATTTAAGCATCCGTGAAGAATGGTATGAGATGGCCAAAACCGATGCAAGGGTTAAGGAAAAGCTTGAGAGGAAATTGGCTACCATCGAGAGGGTAGAGAAGGTGCTTCAAGATAACAATATCTCAATCTATATACTGGGAGAGAAGTTCTTAAGAAGGAGCAATGATGAAGGAAGGTTCGTAGTCCCTTGTGCTCTAAGAGGCTCCCAATTTGAGAATGCTCTAACGGATACCAGAGCTAGCTTGAATGCGATCTCTCTAGACCATGTAAAGGAGCTTGGTTTGGAAGGTGAAATCAAGGAAGGGGCTAATCCCGTACTTTTGGGAGATGCTACTCAAAAAGTTCCAATGGGAAGGTTGTAAAACGTGAGGCTAATAGTGAGAAACACTGATGTGGAGAGTAACTTTGTGGTGATGGACAAAAATCCACTCAAGCTAAATTCTCAATTCTACTTGGAACCCCTTTCTTGTTAACTATGAGTAACACAATCGATTGTGGAGCAAGGAAGTTAACATTGAAATATGTTGACAAAGGAGTATCTTACCCTATGATTGATCTTGATAAAGACATCATATATTGTGGTGCAGTGTACCAAGGAAAGGCAAAGGAAATGCCTAAGGTTCATGATGAGAGGGTAGCTAGAGAAGAAGACATGCAAGAACTTTGATCTCCAAGTTTCAAAAGTGGTTACAACCCGAATGTCTACAAAGGAAAAGGAGTTGCTAACTTCTTCAAGACAAGGGATTATGCAATAAAGAAGGAGAACTAATCAAGGAAAAGGAGTTGCTAACCTTGTTCCAAAGATATTCTTTTGCTCTAAGCTTAGGTGACAAAGGAGAACTAATCAAGGAAATGATCCAAGCCAAAATGGAGTAATGGATTGACATTTCCAAAAAGTCACCATGACTTAATACTTAAGAGCATCCATTTGTCTAAGGTATATCATTTGCATTTCACCATTTTAAAAGAATTTTAAGAGTGATTTGCAAAATCTTGATTTAATATAACTAAATCATTTTTTATCTATTTAAAAACATTTGGTCCTAATTTTCTCAAATTCAAGTAAGAAAAAATTTCCCTTTATTTTAAATTTTAAATTTTGGGTTATTTTGCAAAAGTTTTAAAGGAAATAAAGTATTTTGGAAACCTAGGGACCAATTTGCAATTAACTTTTTACACTTTTACTCTTAACCACTACTTTTCACTCTCACTCTTCTCTCTCTTTCTCATCACCATCAAAACTCTCTCTCTTTGCTAAAGGAGGTTTTCGATTCTTAAAGAGAGAATTTTGTGAGAAAATTTGGGATATTTTGATTCTTCTAAGGTGCATTCTAACTCCTATCATATTCCACTCTTGAATAGCATCAAGAACAAGGTATGAAACTAAGAACTTTCACTTTTACTCTCTTGGTTTTTTGATTATTTTGAAGTGGAAGTGTTTAGTGATGTTTTGTGGTTTATTAGAGTTGGAGAAGCTTAGTTGTTAGCATTTTATGAGCTACATTTGCTTAGAAACAACTAGAAATGTATGATTCAAATTCTTATTCTTGAAATGAATAGTGGAAGGAATAGTGTTTTTGAATTCATTTTGGGAAAAGTTGAATTTTTTGGTTGATGTGTATGATTGATGTTGATTGAGCATGATTTCATGAGTCACTTTCTAAATGTGAAGAAATTCCTAAGTGTGTTCTTTGTCTTGAAATTTTCGATCATGTGGGGATTTCTTTGAGAAAGTTGATTTTTGAATTCTATTGAATGAAAGGTGTTTATTGTTGGATGCTTAGTTTGCTTGTACATAATTAGAATTTACTACTTTGAAGTTTGGTCCATAATCATGAATTTAGGCATATTATATTAAGTGCACATCATGTCTAAGTTTAGAAATGTCCTTAAGTTGATATTAGATGGATTTTGAACTTGGTAGTTAAGTAAGCATCTACATGATTCTAAGTTTGGAAAGTGTCAAAATCAAATGTATACTCTTGTCCAAAAATTTCATATTGGCCGAAATTTGCATCACATTGAATGTTTGCATTTCGGTTCCTCATGAGTATATTGCATTTAGAGTGTTGAATTAGCCTAGGGAAATTGCTAAGAACCAGGACATTGTGCTTCATATTTTAATCATTTATGTAGCGGTTCAAAGCTAAATTCCTTAGCATATTCATTTGTTCTTTAACCTTTGAGCTCACTTTACCTATACGTTTTAAGTGTAGGCACCAAACAAGAATGCCACCATCACAACCCGCTATGCGAATTTCTTACCAATCATGGTCGATCGAGGAACGAAAAATCTACTTACATCTCCAAAAGCATTCTAAGGTGGAAGCAACACCATGGGTTGATGATAGATTGTTGAGAGACATGGCCATTCATGACCACGTGCGCGGATTGCCTAAGAGGATGGGTTTTGAGAGTTTGTTCGGAATGCACCATCCGTCTTACACGCAACAAACACTTCAATTCCTATCTACGCTACACTTTCAACAAGGAGATTGAGACTTAGGGCACGATTTTGGGTACATTGCCTTTAGGATAAACGATGATGAATACAAAATCTCAACACGAGAAATGTGTGAGGTCTATCGTTTTGACCCATCAAGGAGTGGAGCCGGTTTTGAGGATGGTTTAGGTTTGAGCAAGCTTTGGAAAAGAATTTCCTTCGGGGAATACATGGAGGGCTCGACTAAGATGACAAAGATCCGTAACCTGACAATTCGATATGTGATGGAGTTTGTGGTCAACACCTACCTTGCAATGGAAAACCCAAAATTATGAATGAGCTTGCTATGCAGTTGCTTTTCCAAGGATTGAAGAGGTACTTAAAAGACCAAAATAGAAAGAGATGGGTGGATTACTTAGGCAACGACACCAACCTTGGTCTTATGTTCGTAAGTAATCTACTTAATCATGCAGAGGATATGAGAAGAACAAATCATTCCGTCACAAGGATTGGAGGCATGCTCACCCCATTGTTTTACTACCTTGGAATTGAAATTGCTGAATGGGAAGGTGGAGATGTCGAGGAAGAGAGAAGGACCGATAATCGCCAAGAGGGAGCCACGATGGACATGCTTTACTTAGAGGAACGGCAATTCACCTTTGGCTATGGTCCTAGAGATGTAGTGATCTACTTGTTAATGGATGAGCAAAGAAAATGGAGGGCTTGTAACCTTCCAATGTCGGATGCAGAGCATACATCAACAACAATGAATTAGGACTTTGACTTTCACCTACCAAGCCACCTTCACTACAAGCGGAGCACACTACAATGAGAACCAAGACTTGATAGGCTATTTGAACAAAACAAACCCCAAGGAGAGAGACACCAAGACATATTTGGGCATTCACTCCTCGACCAATTTCGAACACCGCCACATCTAAGGACACCATATGAGAAGTACTTGGAAATTGAACTAAGAAGGCACACCAAGGTCATAAGAAAAAATGAAAAAATATGCTCTTGCGACTAATGAGGCGTTTCAAAAGAAGTGCAAGGTACAACAAATATGCAACCTCAAGAGAGAGTGATGAAGATATTCAAGAATGCCCGAAGCGTGATTTTATAAAACCAAGAATGTCGGTAGCTCTTCCGCCATTGGTGATCCGAGAACCACAAGAGCATGGAATGCAACCACCAAGAACTTCGTTTCAAGAGCCATCCCGAAAGAAATATGGGAAAGACCCCATCAGCCCTTCTTCATCTCGGCCACAAAGATCAAAACGAAACAACAATGAGCATGATTCCTCCGCTTGATCCACAAGACACTCATACATATGAGTTGTCTAAAGGTACACCTACTATCCCTTGTATATACCATTGCATATTTTTGTTTTATTTATGCGTTTTTAATAAGTTACTCTCACGGTTTAAAATTCACCGAGATGATGAAGTTTAAATCCAGGGGAGGGGCTTAGTACTAATGCTATTTTAAGTCTTGTTGTTTTCTTTTCTTTTTATATTGAGTCTTGCATTGTAGATAGTTATGACTTCTAAAAAACCAAAAAATCGAAAAAATTTCAAAAATCCAAAAAGATTTTCAAAGCTTTGCATATAGATTGCATATATTTATAAATATTTAGTTTGTAGGAGCAAATAGGATTGCAATTTGCATAGGGAAAATGATGAAACTACCTCATAGATAGTTGAGTTTTGTTTAATGAATAATGCTCTTACTAGAAGTAAGATGTTTCCTAGACCACTTTTTGTCCTAGGAAAATTCTTGATTGGAATTGACCACTTAAAGGTCTTTGCGAATGTGGAAGTAAGCTATCTTTTGAGTTAATTCCTATCTAAGATGTCTTTTAATGAATTTTAGCATCTAGCTTATGGGCTTTGTCATACTTGACCAGGGGAAATCATTAAATTTGAGCTATGTTTTAACCATCTTTTACCACTCTTTCTTAGTTCAAATGGCTACTGTCATCTTTAGAGTAGTGACCTACCCTTGTAAACCCTTAAACCTTTCCTTCAAAACCCCTTATTATTTCGATATGTGAGGCCTCTTTAGGAAAGTGCACACACGGGGAAAATCCAGAGTGAATTGAAGTTGAATGACAAAGAGGATATTTCCTTAGAGTTAGCCTCACTTTAAGGCAAACTAGAGTTATAGGAGGGGAAATCTTTGTGGTTTTGGGTTTGTCTAAGTCTTGTGAATGGTTAGTGAATGTTGAGTCAAGTAGATGTTCCTTAGTGCTTATATGATCCTAGGTTGTTTCGATAAGAAAAAAAGAAGGAAAAATCTAAAAAGTAAATAAGAAAAAGAAGTGAAAGAAAAAAGCACTAGAGATTAGTACTAATTTTAAGCTCTAACCTTAGAAACTAAAAGCTTAGAGAGCCCACCCTTAAAAAAAAAAAGAAAGAATCCAAGAGATTAGATAGTGGCTCTTAAAATCAAAAGATGGTTAGTAGCTTAGAAGTTTAAAAGCTTAAGAACCTCTAGTTGTCTACAAAAAGAAAAAGAATGAGTGAGTTTGGTTCAATAAAAGTTTATGGTTTCTAGATCTAGGAAGGGTAATATATCAAGTAAGTGTCTAGATCCTTAGGAAGCAATAAGGTGGGAACAATTAGAGGAAGTAAATGCTTTGTATGCATAAATTGTTCGGCTACCACCTTGCTTTTGCCTATTGTCTTGCATTACTTTTGTTTCAGATAATCAACTTCAAATCAACTTCATAAACTTTTGGTTCAGAGAATCTTCTTTTCACACTTCTCTACATAAAACCTTTCTTTGAACTCCAAACCTAATGGATAAGATGCATTACCCATAGGTAAAGAACTCACGCCTAAGTTTAATTGAACTTAAAAAGGAACTGGTGATGGGATAGTTTATGGATGCTTAGATTAGATTCTAAGAGTTGGTTTTGTGATGATCATGAAGAAGTACTTAGGCTCTTAGATGATCTTTGAACCATCTTACTTGTTTTGAGCACATTGGGCATAAGGCATTACTTTTCTTATTTTTGTTTTGAGTTCCCACTTGCAAACCTCATTTCCGAGTTTGATCTTTGTTGTTTGCTTGAGGACAAGCAAAGGACAAACTCGGGGGTGTTGATGTGTACATATTTTCAAATTTGCATTTAGGACAATCTTAGTTTCATCAAAATTTAGGTTGTAAATATTGCATATAAGTCTTAGAATGCATAAGTTTAAGTCTACAGTCTACTTTAGGACCTATTGCATTTGCATACCACTTTCTTTGCATTTGTAGGTGCAACGTCAAGATGGATTCAGGGAGGCTCTATAGGTGAATCTAAGGTGGAATTGGAGCTAAAAACCAAGGACAAAAGGATCTAAAAACTATGGAAGAATTTAGGATCAAGCAAGACATCCAAGAGGAGAAAGAAGATACAAGAAACTACCAAGGGGCCCTGTCGTCGACCCAGAGGTCGATGGTAGCCTCCCTTGGGTCGACACCAGGCGACTTTGATGAGAAAAGACTCCTTTTAGGGCTTCCTCATTTCTCCCTTTAGTATATATAGCCTCCTTATGAACCAAGAACGTAAGATATGCTTATCTATGCTTAAGAACATTTATCTTTTCTTTCATTTTGAGATCTAAGACTTTGTAATAAATTTTTTATTATTCTTGAGTGATTAGGATCTTTTCTTCTTCATCTCTTTCTATAGATTTATTTGTCAAAGGCCATGGGTGCTCAAAGACCCAACTCTTGTCTTTGGATTTCCATGACTCTTAGTGAGTACATCATTCTTGGATCTTGAGATATGGTAGACTATGGATAGATCTAGGGTTGTGATGGATGATTAGGCTATATTTTGGCATAGATTCCTACTAGGTCTAGTTTAGTTCTTTAAAATCATTTGCTTGCTCATTGAGGCATAGAAAGTGTTCGATGAAATGCTTGAGAGAACTAGATCTATCTTTTTCACCTTGAGCTATGCGAGTAGTTTGCCCGATGGGACACCAAGGCATTAAATGGCTAGAAGGGCTTGAGGTATACTATCGCATACATGTTTAGATAGGCAACAAACAAGAGTTAAGCCTTATAACATGTATAGGTGAATAGATCTCCGTCACGAGAGTGGGTTGATCGATAATAGGGGATCCCTAGTCTAGGAAAAGATTCAATCCTCTAATAAAGCCTTAAAGTCCATCACATCTCTAGATTGAAACCGAACCCATAACCATTTTCTCAAGATCCTATTTTATTATTGATTAGATCCAAGTTTACACGTTTCTTGCTTTACTTTCTTGCTAGTTTATTTATTGCTTTCGTTTATGCAATTTCACTATGTTTGGCCTTGATTACCATTAGATTTAGTGGAGACTCGTGATAATCCCCTACTAAATCGCCACCTAGACTAGGACTCTTGGTCCATTCTCTTTGCTTAGGTTCTCCTAGTTTAGCCTCTAAATCCTTGGACGACCCTAAAGTACTACAATTGACCTCGTTCTCTTACAGGATTTAGAGTAGGATTTAGGTTTATAAATATTAAACTTGACCCACGTCAGTGCCATCATTGATGTTCAGAATGGCAAAATTGATCTCCATCTAGGATATTTTCAAATGAAGCTCGAGATGGATAGTACGCTGAACAAACCTTCAATGGTTGGCCAATCGTTTTGGATTGACTACTTCTATTAGATTTCAGATGATACAGTAGAAGAGATTCTCTCTGATGATCCTCTTGAGGTGGCTCTAGTACAAGAGGAGGGAGAACTTGGCTACCTAATGAAGATGCCTCAAAGACCTCAAGGATTCTGGATGCTAGTGAGCGTATGGGAAAGTTTGTTGTATATGCAGAGTTGGAAAAAGCTACAGAGAAGTCATGCATGGAGTTGGTTCCTGCGCCACTTCCGGATCCTTGGAGCAAACTGAAAGCTCCAAAAGTAGAAGCTCAAACCACTTCCACCAGGGGTAAGATACGCGTTTCTCGATCCTAAATCCACTTATCCTGTGATTATCAATGTTTAACTAACTTGTGTAGAAACCGCTATGCCACATAGAGAACTCAGGAAGTACAGAAAGACTTTAGGTTATATACTATGATGATATCATATGAACTCACCAGATCTTTGCATGCATAGGATCCACCTAGAGGATGAAACTAAGAGCTCTATAAAAAATTAGAGGAAGTTAAACCCAAATCTGAAAGATGTTAAAAAGAGATCATGAAACTCTTTGAAATTGGGATCTTCTATCATATTTCTGATAGCACTTGAGTTAGTCTAGATAATGTACATCCTAAGAAGGGTGGAGTTGAATCCAACTGGAATTGTTACAGGACATAAGATGGTTACAGTGGTTAAGAATGAAAAAAAATGAGTTGATTCCAACTGGAACTGTTACAGGTCATAAGATGTGCATTGATTATAGGAAGTTGAATGCTACGACTATAAAAGATCAATTTCCTTTATTGAACAATTTCTTGAGAGATTGGCTAACAATCCTTATTACTGCTTTTTAGATGATTACTCAGGTTTGTTTCAGATTCCCATCCACCGTGATGACAAGGAAAAGACAACATTCACTTGTCCTTACGACACTTTTCTTATCGCAGAATGCCATTTGGTTTGTGTAATGCTCCAACTACTTTTCACAGATACATGATGTCTATTTTTACTGATTTGATTGAGGACATAATGGAAGTGTCTATGGATGTTTTTATGTCTATGGCTCTTCCTTTTTTGTGGGTCTTTCTAATTTGTGGAGGGTTTTACAGCTTTTCAAAGACAAGCATTTGGTTATGAATTAGGAGAATGTCACTTCATGGTTTGAGATGTGATCGTTCTAGACCATTAAATTTCAAAAAAGAATACCGATATAGACAAGGCCAAGATCAAAGTGATGTCTATGTTGCAGCCACCTGATTCAGTGAAGGGGATCATGAGCTTTTTGGGACATCTTGGATTTTACATGAGATTCATCAAAGATTTCTCTATGATTTCTAGACCTTTGACATCAGTGTTGTGTAAGGACGTGAAGTTCAAATTTGATGATGATTGCATGTTTGCGTTTCTGGCAATCAAAGGAGCCTTGGTGAGTGCGCTAATTATTCAGCCTCTTGACTAGGATTTTCCTTTCGAGGTGATGTGTGATGCGAGTGACTATGCAGTAGGAGCAGTCATGGGACAGCGAAAAGACAAGAAGCTACATGTGATCTATTATCCTAGCAAGACTCTAGATGATGCTCAGTGCAATTATGCTACCACTGAGAAGGAGTTTCTTGCGGTTGTCTTTGCTTTTGAGAAGTTCAAGTCTTATCTGATTGGTTCCAAGGTGACAGTTCCTACAGGTCATGTAACATTGAAGTATATGTTGTCAAAGAAGGATACCAAGCCTCACTTCCTTATATGGATCCTATTCCTTCAGGAGTTTGATCTTGAAATCAAAGACAAGAAGGGTGTAGATAATGCAGTTGTAGATCATTTGTCAAGATGTCGAATGGAGGAAGTTGTGTAGTGACCATGTTTAGTAGGAGTTTTTGGCCAAGAAAAACCTAAGTCGTTAGATTAGATAAATGTTGGCCAAGATAGTAATCTTAGTTCAGAAGAAGACGTTTTGCCGATAAAAACTTTAAAAGGGACGACATATTTTCGAGATCGTCTAATGAAAAGTTAATTTCGATCGAGGCAGATGCATAAACATATGCACAAATACATGGACAGAAGCTTGGATCAAGTCTTGGACATATACGAAGAAACTTGGGAAGAAGTAATATTATGCCAATTAGGAAGAATGGCGTAGTTGGATTTGCCAAGTATGAAAGGAGAAGAATGGTGGCCAGATTCGTTGAATTGGATGTCGTAGTACAGTTGGTCGGTTGTGCGTGTGCGAAGAATGGTTCGACCTGATTGGTTAAGAACCTTCCAAAACATTCATTTATCTCCTTTTGGACGTACTGATGTGTACATATTTTCATGCATATTTTGATGCATTTTAGTTTAGTTGAATCAAAATTTATGTTTAAATATTGCAAATAAGTCTTAGAATCCATAGGTTTGAGTGTAGAGTCTAGTTTAGGATCATTTTGCATTTGCAAATCATTTTCTTTGCATTTGTATGTACAACCTTTGGAGACCAATTTGAGAGCTTGAGATGATGGATTCTAGAGGCTAAAAGAACTAAGAATCAAAGGGATTTAAAGGGCTAGAAGCAATGGGAGAAGATAGGATCAAAAGAGGCCATCAAATGGAGAAGAAACAATCCACAAGCTGTCAAGGAGGGCTACCATCGACCCAAAGGTCTATGCTGGCCAACCTTGACAGTCATGCTGCCCAACATGAACCAGCATTGACCCAGGGGTAGATGCTAGCCTCCCTTTGATCGATGCTAGGTAACATTGACGAGAAAACTAGCTTCCTTTCACCTATAAATACCCCTTTAACCTAGTTTTATGTATCAAAGACATTTACATCTATTCTCCTTTTTCAAGATTGATTTTTTATGCTTTCTCTCTTGATCTTTTAGATCAAGAGTCTCTCTTTTTAAGTTTGTATCTTGGATCAAACATTTATCTTTATCTATGCAATCTTCATCTTTCTCTTCATCTCTTTTCTTTTTCTTTATGTTGTGTGAGTAATCTTTTTGATGGTACCAAGGATGTTTAGATCTACTTAGATTAGGTTATGGTATGGTGTTAAGGATTGCTAATCTTAGGTTTCCAAAGGATTTGGTGTGTTGAATGTTAGGTTTTAGAATAGCTAACTAAGATCTTGATATGTATGCATTTCACGCCCGAGAGTTGTTCGATGAAATGCCTAGGAGAATCAAATACTTGCTATTTCAATCTATCCAATGAGATTTGTTTGCTAGTTTGATTAGTGACTATATGAGCTTGCTCTTAATGATTCCTAATCGATTTATCATTTGCAACAAACGAGAGTTCAACAAATGTGATTGATAAGAAAATGGTCTCTTGCCATGAGAGTGGATTAGGCTAGTATTGCCTTTGGTCATGGATTTGTGCTCTATAGTTTGAACTAACACCACTATCACCATCTTTCTAAGTAGATCCATTGCAACATCCCCTGGCCCATCATCTTAGTTTATAGTTTATTTCAAGTTAGCATCTTTTAAGTTTATGTTTGCTTTCTTTATTTAAGTTTATTGTCTTTATTTAAGTTGTTTACTTTCTTCTCTTGCTTTCATTTCTAAATTATTAAAAAAACCAAAACAAACCCCAACATTTCTTATTTGCTTAGATTAGGCTAGAGTGTGTATTCCCAATGCTTAGATCTATCTAGCTAAAGTTTGCTCCTTGTGGTTCGACCCCAAAGTACTACAATGACATATCCGTGCACTTGCGGATTATGTGACTGTTAGGAAACAAGCTTATAAATTTAAAGCTTCGTTGCTCATTCTCTTTCGACCCGCAACAATTATTTGGCGCCGTTTTCGGGGAGCACGATTGCTAGATTAAGATTTTCTTTGGAATTTCATTTAAGTTTGAGACTAAGCTTTACTATTCAAGTTATTTAACTATTTTCTTTTTCTTTTTGTTTGTGTTTTGTTGCAAGGATGATGAATTAAAAATTTCAAGGAGTTGGCGGAATGGGAGCATATGAGGAGACTATTGGTGACTTTGGTACACCTATCACGAGTAACACTAGGAGGGGAATAAGACCCCCATCCGGAGATATGCCCCATCACGAAATCAACTCTAGACTCATCAACATGGTCCACAATGCAAAATATTTTGGTTTGTACATGGAGAACCCCATCGAACACCTTGACAACTTTGAGAGGCTATTCAAGGAATCCCGGAGATTATGTGAAGCTATCTCTCTTTTCTTTCTCATTAGGGGATAAAGCTTAACAATGGGAGAAGACCTTGGTTAGCTCTTCTATAACCACTTGGGATCAATGCAAAAGGAGATTTCTTGGACAATTCTACTCACATATGAGGACTACAAACTTCCGTAATAGCATTGCTAAGTTCGAGCAAGGAATTTAAGAAACACTAGGTGAAGCTTGGCAAAGGTTTAATGGTTATGTGAGGAATTTTTCTCACCATGTATTCACTCAAGGAAGACTTACAATGCTTTTCCATAGGGGAGTTCATCAACACTTTGGGTTTGCTATGAACACGGCAAGCAATGGAAATTTCGCAAGCTTGACAGCGAGACAAGGAGAGAAATTGGTCGAGAATTTAGCTAAGAGTTATGCCGGAGAAGAGAGCTTTGGTTTTACATCCAAGATTAAGGGTAAAAGCCTTGAGGAATTGAACTCAAAGATTGATGAAATAGCAAAAGCGGTTCCCAAGCCTAAGAAGAAGAAGCTAAGGATCGATGAGAGCTTCTTTGATCAGCAAGAGGAGATGAGTTTTGTTCAAGAAAGCTACTATGGGATCTATTCACAAGAGTCATCGCCTTGAACAAATTTAGGAGAATGGACTCCTACGACACCAACAACACCCACTACTCCAAAGGCCCCTACCAACTCTAGGGTAGAAGATATGCATTCCTTGATAAAAGAACTTGTGGTTGGAAATGCGGAGATTAAGAGAGACTTGAACAATAAATTTGATGAGTTAGATCGCAAGATTCATGGGAATTACGTGGAGTTATTGGAGAAGTATGATGGTCTTGCTAACTTTGTGAAGGCTATAGAGCATCAAATAGCGGAACAAGATTCTAAACATGAGTTTCAAACAGGTAGTATACCCGGTAAGTGTGAGGTTAACCTGAAGGAGCTTTGTTAAGCCGTGACTTTGAGAAGCGAAAGGCAATTACCTCTGAGGACTCAAGAGGTCGAGCCTAAGAAGAATGAAACCGAGTTAGAAGAGATTGAAAATGATCAAATACCACTTGATGAAGAAGAGCAAGATGAGAATGAAGAAGAAACCGAGAAGGAAGAGGCACCAAAAGAGGCACCTAAGATTCAAGAGGAGGAACCAAAGGAAAAACCTCTTCCACTCCAAAAGAAGAAAAGGGATTATATGCCCATCGACACTAATGTTCGTATTGATGAGTTGAATCTATCCTTTCCGGGAAGATTTAAGAAGCAAATTATGGCGCCTAGGTACCAAAAAATAAAATATCATATGGGAGGACTAATGGTAACCATATCATTCATGAAGTGGTGCCAAGATAACCCCATAGTGAACAAAGTGCTAAAGGATATCATCACAAGGAAGAAAAGAATTGATTCCATCATGGAAGTTGTGACTCATGAATGTAGTGCTATCATTCAAAAAAAAAACTTCCCACAAAGAGAAGAAACCCCGGAAGTTTCACCTTGCCTTGTACTTTAAAGAACATGACCTTTGTGAAATGTTTGGTTGATTTAGGAGCAAGTGTGAGCTTAATGCCCTTGATGGTCTCTAAGAGGCTTGGCTACACAAATTTTAAGCCAACAATGATCCAATTGATATTGGCGGATAGATCTATTCGATATCGACACGGTATTCTTGAAGTTTTGCCATTGATGATTGGGAATCGTAAGGTTCCAACAGACTTTGTGGTCTTGGAAATGGATGAAGAACCATTGAATCCTATCATCCTTGGAAGACCTTTTCTTTCAACCGCTGTAGCCATAATTGATGTAAGGGAAGGAAAGATAGATCTTCATCTTGGAGATTTGATATTGAATTTCAACATCTTGGGTGTTATGAAGAAGCCAACTATCGATGGAGCAGCTTTCTCCATTGAACGCCTTGATGATGATTTCATCGGAGAGCTAGAAGAGCTATACATGGAAGATGTATTGGAAGTAGATTTAATCTACGAAAAGGGATCAAATGCAATGCTCTCAAATGAAGCCATGAAATACAAAAGATTACTAGATGCTCAACCGATGGAACCAAGTGAAGTACTAACATTGGAGCTAGGAAAAGATGAACGGGACCAAAAGTGGAGAAGGACGAAAACAAGGATTATTCGAATTGGAGTGAGCTTAAGGGCGCCTAAGGTAGATTTGAAACCACTTCCAAAAGGGCTAAGATACGCATTTCTAGGTTCTAATTCTACTTACCACGTGATCATAAATGATAACCTAAATGAAAGTAAAACCGAATTGCTATTGAATGAATTGAGAAAGTATAAGAAAGCAAAGGTTACTCACTATATGATATCAAGGGTATCCCCCAATCTTTGTGCATGCATATTATTCATTTAGAAGACGAGTCTAAGACCTCAATTGAACCCCAACGAAGGCTTAACCCTAACCCAAAAGATGTGGTCCACAAAGAAATCTTGAAACTCGTTGAGGCAAAGAAAATATATATGATCTCGTATATCACATCGGTCTCTCCCGTGCATGTTATGCCCAAGAAAGGAGGGGTTATGGTAGTCAAGAATGACAAAGATGAGCTAATCCCTACTAGAATGCATCAACTAGGAAAGACCATTTCCCGTTACCTTTCATTGATCAAATGTTGGAAAGATTGGCTAATCGATCTTAGTATTTCTTTTTAGACGGTTATTCCGGTTTCTTCCAAATACTTGCCCTTATGGTACATATGCTTATAGGAGAATGCCTTTTGGTTTATGCAATGCTCGTGCTACTTTTCAAAGATGCATGATGTCCATAGTTGATAACTTGATTGAAGAGTGTATGAAGGTCTTCATGGACGATTTTTTCGTCTGTGGAGACTCCTTTGGTGGATGTCTTTCTAATCTATGTAGGGTATTGAAGAGATGTGAGGAAACTAACCTCGTGCTAAATTTGGAGAAATGTCACTTCATGGTTCACGAAGGGATAGTAATCGGGCATAAAATCTCCAAGAAGGGGATTGAAGTTGATAAATAAAAGATTCAGGTGATGATGCACCTATAACCACCGAGGACGGTTAAAGGAATTCATAGTTTCTTAGGACACGCAGATTTCTATAGGAGGTTTATCAAAGATTTCTCACAAATCGCAAGACCGATGACAAGGCTTCTATATAAAGAAATACCCTTCGAGTTTGATGAAGCGTGTATGAAAGCTTATGGGAAAATCAAGGACGCTTTGGTTTCGGCTCCAATTGTACAAACTCCGAATTGGGAATCACCTTTCGAGATCATGTTTGATGCAAGTGATTTCGTGGTTGGAGCGGTTTTGGGACAAAGAAAGGATAAGAAACTTCACGTGATATACTATGCGAACAAGACATTGGATGAGACCAAAACAAAGTATGCCACAACGGAAAAGGAGCTCTCGGCCATAGTGTTTGCCTTTGAAAATTTTTTTTCATATATAGTGGGATCAAAGGATAGTATACATGGATCACGCCGCTTTGAGACACCTATTTCCAAAGAAGGATGCTAATCCAAGGTTGTTGAGATGGATTTTCCTCCTACAAGAATTTGATCTTGAGATCAAGAAAAAAAAAGGGAATTGAGAATGGAGTGGCGGATCACTTTTCAAGGATGAAAGTTGATGATAGACTACCAATTAATGACTCACTCTCAAAAGAACAAATCAACTCGGTGGAAACATTCTTCCTCATTGATGGAAATCTCAAACAATGGGAGTAAGAGAATGCGAGTGCGGTGACAACCACAACTCCTTGGTATGCCGATTTTGTCAATTAGTTAGTGAGTGGAAAAGAGCCGCCGTATATGGGGACTTATGGTAAAAAGAAGTTCTACCAAGATCTTAAGTCCTACTATTGGGATGATCCTTTCCTCTACAAGCAATGCAAAGATCAATTATATGGAAGATGTGTTCCGGAGGAAGAAGCTAAGAAAATCATCACCAAATGTCATAGTGCTAACTAAGGTGGACACTTTGCCACTTTCAAGACGGTTCAAAAGGCCTTACAAGCAGATTTTTGGTGGCCTATAATGTTCAAGGATGCACATGAAGTTGTCTCCAAGTGTGATGCTTGTCAATGAATAGGAAATATAACGAAGAGAAATGAGATGCCATTGGATCTTATTCTTGAAGTGGAGATTTTTGATGTGTGGGGAATAGACTTCATGGGACCTTTCCCTAAATCGAATGGAAACTTCTACATCTTAGTGGTGGTCGACTATGTCTCCAAGTGGGTAGAAGCGATAGCAAGCCTGACGAATGATGCACGGATAGTGATCAAGCTCTTCAAAACGATAATTTTTCCTAGGTGTGGCACTCCAAGGATAGTGATAAGTGATGGTGGAAGCCACTTCATCAACAAGATTTTTGATAAACTCTTGAAGGCTAATGAAGTGAAACATAAAGTGGCAACACCATACCACGCTCAAACTTCAGGACAAGTAGAGGTATCCAATCGCCAAATCAAGGAAATACTAGAGAAGACAATAAGGGTAAATAGGAAAGATTGATCTACCAAGCTTGATGATGCACTTTGGGCATATAGAATGACATTCAAGATGCCTATCGGGACTACGCCATTCAACCTCATCTATGGAAAATCTTTCCACTTACCTATTGAGTTGGAACATAAAGAACTTTGGGCTACAGGGAAGCTAAATTTTGACTACAAGGAAGTCGCGGAAAGAAGATTAGTGAAATTAAAAGAATTTGAGAACTTGAGGCAAAATGCTTATGAGAGCTCGAAAATCTACAAGGAAAAGACAAAGGCTTTCCACGATAAGAAGATCCTCAAGAAGGAGTTCAAGAAAGGAGATAAAGTTATATTGTTAAACTCTCGGTACAAACTCTTCCCGGGAAATTGAAGTCAAAATGGTCGGGCCCTTTTGACGTTGAAAAAGTAATGTCATATGGTTCAATCACTCTAAGGAACCGTTGCGGAGAAGAATTCACGGTGAATGGGCAAAGATGCAAGCCATACTTAGCGGATACACTACTAGAGGGAGCAAGTTGTCTCGTACTCCTCGATGCACCATCACCATGAACTGCTTCAAAGTCAAGCTAATGACTATAAACAAGCGCCCTTGGGACGGATTCCCAAGAAAAAAAACTCACTTTTTAAAATAACTAAACATTTTTATTTCAGTTTCTATATATGCTTAAGTATCTAATATAAGTTTTGTGATTTTGGTTTATGGGGTGTGACGCTGAACGGAGCATCTAACAAACGGATTCCCGAAAAGATTCTATCACTATCCTCAATTTCTAAAATGTTGGGCAAGTTTTTGAGAAATGAAAAAAAGGGAGTAAATTGCAAATATTTTATTAAAACACATGTTTTATTAACTTCTCTATTTACTTTGCCATAATTTTTCTCTCTCTCTTAAACACTTAGAAAGAAACTCTCTCTCTCTCTCATGGTTAAGAAGAAATCGAAATTTCTTCTAAGAATTTCAAAAATTTTATCTCCATTTTCTAAGTCATTCTCTTGAATCTTTCCTAGCATTCATCTCTTAAGAACTTAAGGTATGTGTCTAATCTTTCAATTTGAAGAAAATCTTCCGGGTTTGATCTTTGTTGTTTGCTTGAGGACAAGCAAAGGACAAGTCTGAAAGTTGATGTGTACATATTTTCATGCATATTTTGATGCATTTTAGTTTAGTTTCATCCGCCTTTAGGTTGTAATATTGCATATAAGTCATAGAATCCATAGGTTTGAGTCTAGAGTCTAGCTTAGGATCATTTTGCATTTGCATATCATTTTCTTTGCTTTTGTAGGTATAACCTTTAGAGACAAATTTGAGAGCCTGAGATGATGGATTATAGAGGCTAAAAGGACCAATAATCAAGAGGATTTAAAGGGCTAGAAGTAATGGGAAAATATGGGATCAAAAGAGGCCATCAAATGGAGAAGAAACAAGCCACAAGCTGTCAAGGAGGGCTACCATCGACCCAGAGGTCAATACGGGTCAACCTTGGGTCGGTGTTGGCCTACCTTGACAGTCATACTGCCCAACGTGAGCCAGCATCGACCTAGAGATCAATGCTAGCCTCCCTTGGGTCGATGCCAGGCAACATTGATGAGAAAACTAGCTTCCTTTCACCTATAAATACCCCTTTAACCTAATTTTATGTATTGAAGACTTTTACAACTATTCTCCTTCTTCAAGATTGAGTTTTTATGCTTTCTTTCTTGATCTTTTTAAGTTTGTATCCTGGATCAAACATATATCTTTATATATGAAATCTTAATCTTTCTCTTCATCTCTTTTCTTTTTCTTTATGTTGTGTGAGTAGTCTTTTTGATGGAACCAAGGATGTTTAGATATACTTAGATTAGGTTTTGATATGGTGTTAGGGATATCTAATCTTAGGTTTCCAAAGGATTTAGTGTGCTTAATGCTAGGTTTTAGAGTAGCTAACTAAGATCTTGATATGTATGCATTTCACGCCCGAAAGGTGTTCGATGAAATGCCTAGGAGAACCAAATACTTGCTATTTCAATCTAGCCAATGAGAGTTGTTTACTAGTTTGATTAGTGGCTATATGAGCTTGCTCATAATGATTCCTAATCGATTTATCATTTGCAACAAACAAGAGTTCAGCGAATGTGATTGATAAGGAAAAGGCCTCTTGCCATGAGACTGGATTAGGCTAGTATTGCCTTTGGTCATGGATTTGTGCTCAATAGTTTGA
>OVAN01003637.1:0-28382 GCA_900406275.1 Anastatica hierochuntica
GATGAAGATCCATTAGATAATATCCCTAATCATGCAATTCTATATCAACAAGTCATGAATCCCCTTTATGAGAACCCTAAACCCAACAATTAAACTACTCACTCATGTTCAGAGAATCAACACAAATAAAATCAGAGAGNTATTGTATTAATCAAAAACAAGAGTAAAAAAAGGGTTCCGAAGACTTCTCCATCTAAGAACAAGAAGCTTCTTCTCCCTACGTTACAAACTCTCTCTAATCTCTCTAAAAGTCAGAAAATTTGCATTCTGAAAAGAAAAACTCGAGTCTAGGTCTTTTAGGTGAAATCCGGTTCGAAATAAGTTCGGTCTGGTTCTTCGTAAAATCGGTCCGAAAATCNNAAAGCTTGAAATCCATCCAAAATGCTTCTTTTTCGCACATTCGAGCTCGAATCCTGTAAAAACAGCAAAGAACACAAAACCGCGTCAAAATAATCCGAATACATACTAAAAACCATAGATCTCGAATGAAAACCGTACTAAAAACATACTAAAATACTGACACATCAATATGCTGTTTATCATATGGAATTTTTTTTAATTTAATAATATCTTTAAATTTTTTTCTAATTTAAGAAATCTTAATACGATTTTGGAAAATTTCACAAGGTTTTTCACTAGTTTTATATCAACTTTTCCATATTCAGTATATAAATATTGTTTGTAATTGGTTGAATCGGAAGAATTTATTTTTTTCCATATTCAATTCTTCCGATATTTCGTGAGTTCTATAAACCAGGAGGTCAGGGGATCGATTCTCCGAAGATGCAATTATTGCAGATTAATGGAGACATGCTTATAGGAAGTCTTCAACGTTGTGCAAGAGAGGACCGTTCGTCATGCTAGCAGATGGAACAGAAAGATTTGTCTGGTGAAGTATTGTCTTTGTAGTTGTTTCTCAAAATTTGTAATAGTAGTAGTAATATTTCAGACGATTAAAAACAAAATACTTTCCCCATTTTATACAAAATATTAATTTAAAGTTTTAATTTTTTTTAAAAGAATGGCATTTTACATTTTTAATGTAAATTTACTAACAAATTTTAATTTTATTCTCATGGTTCTAATTTATCAATCGGAAGGAGAACTTTTTCTTAACGTATTAAATAAAAAACAAAATATATTTTTAAATAATTTTTTATTTTATGTGAAATGTGTTAAAATAACACATTTGTGAAACATAACGAGTAAATGTTATACCATATCATAACCATAAGTTATTTTGCTCGTTACAGGGAATGCGTATAATATATTTTAATTTTTTTTTCAACTTTTTTGTTTATTTGTCCCTTTATGTATCTATATTATTAAAACCAAATACAGCAGTATTATTTATCATGTGATATTACTAATTTTGGACTCTTATATTAATATAAATTATGCACCATTATGTCGCCTAATAACTTGATTATTCAATCCAATAATTCAAACTATTCAGCAAATTAATTAAGTTTATTAGTGAACGCTTCTAAAAAAATATTTAAAATTAAATTCATTAATTAACTATTCCAAAATGACAATTTTGAAATGGTTAAATATGTATAGTATTCAATATTTTTAAAACCGAATCGGCAACGAAACTAGATAGTTTCTGGAGTCTTGGGCTTAAGTAATCTAACCTAATTCAACTAGGTTTAATGATATTTTTGAAAATAACATGATAATATAAAATAAATATTATAACTAAAAATAATTATAATATCTTAAATATTAAACAAAAAACTTAAAATCATAATATTTTAAAAATTAAAAACACTTTTTTCAAAAAGTTATAACAATGACTAAAAAAATTAATGTTTAGGAATTAAATCTGGTGTGGATCTCGTTCTTCGGTTTCCGATTCTTTACCGATTTAATCCGATCTTTTAAACGGTTTAATTTCTTTGTGTTTATTATTGATCCAACTCGACTTTGTTTCCAGTTTGCGGTCAAACCTGGTCCGACACCTGGACTGGTCCAATTTAAAAACATTGCATACTACTCATAGAAAAAATTAAAATATAAATAAATATAGAGATTTCCAGTTATGAGAACTTTTAATATAGAGATTTATTGTGTAGCTATAAAAAAAATTTATATGAGTTTTACAATAAGAAATTCGACAACGATTGTACTAGTGAATTAATTTTATAATTGCATCATTGTTTAGTATGTAACATAAATATATTGGAGAAGAAACTAGTTTTCATTTTGACTTTGACAATTCATATCCTTAATAAGTTTCACTAATGAAAATATTTATTTTTTACTATAATTTATTTATACTCAAAAACACATAATATATTTAAATCTCTTTTTGTATTATATTATACCCAAAAAAAAAATCCCGTGGGTCAAAATATAATTGTTCACCTAAAATCAAATAATACATAATATATAACATTAACATTTAAACATAAAGCAACAAAATTTGCTTATTATTTTCCTTTTATTCAAGCCGCAAACGTATAATTTTGTGTTATCATATCATACCGACATTTTCTTTATTATATGAGACTGATTCACGGGCGACATACCTTTTCATACAGTGGTTAAAAAGCAATAATTATAATTATAATCATATTCTTGAGTAAATTTTATACACATGTCATTAATACGCCGGAAAAAATACACACGTCACTAATACAAGAACTCTTGGATTAATTATTATAATTGATTGGTTGTTAGTTTTTTAATTATAATTTAATTTAGATTTATTTAATTCAAACTTTAAAAGAAAAAATAAACCATTAACCACCTTACATCAATCAGCAATTGCTGAACATTCCCATTATTCCAAAAATATTAATTCGATTTAATGAAAAACACATTCACTAATAGAAATATTTTATATTGAGAAAACAAAATTTTCAAATTTAAGTATACAAGAAATTTTAATGAAAAATATTATTTTATTTAAAACGAAGATTTTTTTGTTAAAGGGTTTACTATTTAAAAGAAAAACATAAAATGTTTTTACATGGTCCGTTAAACCCCAAACATTATTTGTCTAACCTAAATATTACTAATATGTCGTTGAAAACGAACCAGAAGTTGGACCACAATTAAATCAGAACCAAGCTGGTAGTTGGTCAAATTCACCTAACCAACCGTAATTCTCCCTTCTTTGTCATTGCGCAGTGAGCAAAAGAGGCAACAACTGCCACGAGTAGGGTTCTATCTCCCTACCCACATGCCTCTTCCTTTTTTCAGATCCTTAGGAGTGGGTGAACCATAGCTGAAGAATCTCAGAAGCTCTTCCTTAATTGTTTTCTCTTTAGCTCAACACTCTATTTCTAATGTAGGAATCGATCATCCTCTTTAGCCTTTGAGTCGATTGTGTTGAGCTTCCATGAATCATTGCGTTTCGCTTGCCATATGAAAAACAGAGCCGCTTGCCAAGCCAGCAGTATCAATCTCTTCCTGTTCGACGCTCTTTGGATCTGTAGAAGACTTTCAATTGTTAAATCCAACTCTTATCTCACACGAAAATCACACTTGAAGCCAATCCATGACCATATTTCAAAACTGTAGTGGCATTCGAAGTACAAGTGATTCCTAGACTCTAAAGCAGAGTTGCATAGGATACAAGTGCCCTTTGTCTGGAGACCCCACCTCAGTAGTCTATCCCTGGTTGGATTCCGATTCAAAACAAAGAGCCATGATGTAAGTATATGCTTCGGTGTACCTCACTTTATCCAAATGATCGGGTGCCATCGGAAGTTAGAATCATGCCTTTTGATAGCTTGACAAATGGTAGAAATAGAGTTTCCACTCTTTAGGCTATCGTTAGTCCACCACCTGTAAGTGTCTTCTTCATCTGTAATTACTAATGTCGACATGTACATTTGGAGATTTAGTTGATTCTCTGATCTGACCGCAGGTAATCTCCAAGCTCCATCAGACTAGAGCTCGGCCAATGTCACATCATGTCTGATTCCAAGTCGATTTACTCTTCCATGCACAAGATAAGTGTCCAATCTGCCATCCAGTTATCAAACTCGAATCTGCATCTTGAACCATTAACCACTTACAGATGAATCCATGGTTACACTTCATCTTTTACCTTTAGTAGCTTGTTCACTGCCAAGAATATTTCTACTTTAGTTTTAGGCACCAGAATTTGTTTAATTGATCCCCCAAGATTACCTTTTTGATCCAGGCAACCCAAATGGATCTAACCTTAAAGAACAGAAGCCATATCAAACGTAGGATACATGCCCTATTCCATGTTAAGAGATCTCTTATCCCTAAACCCCTTGCTTCCTTAGGTAAGATGACGGTTTGCTTGCTCCATGGCTGTTTAAAATAGGAGAAATTGTTCGTTTGCCATAAAAAATTTAACATTATACATAAATGCCATGTTTGGTGTGCTCTTATGCAGATGCCATAAATGTTTTTAGGGGAAAGACCAAAATGCCCCTTTAAGCTTGTTGCGATTTCTTTCTTTCCTTTCAGCTTTTCGGTTTCTTTGGGATAATATTTTTTTCCCTTTCAGCTCCTTTGTGTCTCTTTCCTTGTGTTTCACCATTTTTAATGCTCCGGTGTTCTTCATCTTTGTACTGTAAGAATGTTAAATTTTCTTTGTTCAATATAGTATTTATGTGTTTGCACGCGAGGTGAATGTTGTTTTCGATTTGGTTTTGTCTTTCATCATAGTTATTTCCGCTGGTGTTCTTCGTCTTTGTCGTGAAGAAAATTTTATTTTCTTTGTTCAATTTAGTATTTCTGTTTTTTATGCACCGTGAATGTTGTTTCCTATTTGGTTTTGTGTTTGTGTATATATTCATATCTGATAAAACTTGAGTTCGTTTCTAGGTTTGTCTTTCGATTCCGATTGAGCTATAGTGCTTTTTTTTGTTTTGTTATACTTAATCGTTGTTGTGTACTGTCAGTAATTATTACTTGCTCTTCATTGTTTCAACATTTAAATCCTCTCGTGTATTGAGGGAATGACTTCTCGTGTTCGTGGGGCGTCTGATTCTTCGAAAGGTTTGCAAATTACTTAGTCAAATTGTGACTTTGTTTTGTTTATTGATTTGTATTAATTTTTTTTGGTTCTTCATTGTCATTATTTTATGAGCCTGGACTTGGCTTTATCGGTCGCTAATAGGTTATTGGAGTGGGGTAATGCTTCTTTCTCTTGTGCTTTTTGTTTAATTTTTGTAATTGAATTGGGTATTGTGGAAGTTATTTTCTGCCTTTCGGGTCTTACGAACCCTTTCTCTTCTCTCTTTTTTTGTTGATGTACATTTTGTTTATGTATTATTGTGTTCTTCTTTGTTGTCAATGTTATCTTTGTAGTTTGTCGATTGGTTTTGGAATACTATTTGTTTGATGCGTTGTTTAGCTTCATTATGCTAGTTGTTATTGTATTCTGTTGTGGTGTTTATTTGTTTAATGTTGTAGTTTTATGTGTTTTATATCATGCCTATGTTTGATGTGGTTTACTTTTACAATATTTGTTCTACATGTCTTCTTTAGGTATGTTTCCTCCCCGCTTTTTTGCGTCTGATTTCTATCCTCTAAATGTACGAATCAATGGGTACTCGAAACCTCAATATCTTTTGGATGTTCTTCAAATTATGCATGTTATGCCTGAGCTATATTGTTTGCTAGTGTCTCCTCGTGGTCAAATATTTTCTCTTCATGTTCGGCAAAGCTCGATGTCAGGCTTACTGTTTCACCAGATGCTTTGCCGCCAACTTTGCACTTCGAGGGATGATGAGCTCTGGTTTGTGTTTGGTGGGTATCCGTTGCGGTTTTCCATTTCTGAGTTCAAAGATGTTATTGGGCTCTATTGTTCTATGTTTCCGTGCGAATCTGAAGTTTTTGCTGCTACCACACATAAACCTGGTGGTTCTCCCTATTGGTATAAGCTTCTTGGTGGTTCAATTGGTAGGGGTAACCATTCATGAAATTGTCAACCGCTTACAGACTGAAAATCACATGCTGGCGTGGCGAAAATTCAGATTGTGTTTCTTGTAGAAGGTGTGCTTCTTGGCTCGACTCAGCCTGTTAAACCTAGTGTTGGAGTTGTAGAAATGCTTCAGGATGTGAATTATTTCCTCTGTTATCCATGGGGACGGTAGTCGTTCCTTAATACGCTGTTAATGGTTAAACTTGGTCTTCGCTTCACAAATCGTGTTGTGCTTGTTAGTAAAATATAAGGAATGTTCCTTGGTTGTGCATGGATTCCCCTTGGCAATTCAGCTATTTGCTTTCAAATTGGTCCCCTTATTAAGGAAGTTGCTGCGTGATGGAGATGACACGTCAACTCTACGTGACCGGGTTGTTGCTCGTTTCCAACCGCTTAGATCGTTTTACAGTTCTAATATACTCGCTGTTGAATATGACCCTCATGTAAGTGTTTTCTGTATTTTTTGTTTTTTTTTTATTTAGCTTGTTTCTTATGTTTATGTGTCTTTCTTTTAGCTTGTTGTGCTCAGCCCATCAATGTTCCCTTCTCGTTCATCAGTTCATGGTTCTGATGATATGCGTCTACTCAATCTTGAAAGATGTCTTAAAGAGGGATTTGTGTTCGCCAGAGATATATGGGTTGGTGGTGATGCTTCTTTGCCTCCAGCTGTTGATAAATACTCATCTTCTGATACTTGTACTCGTTTGCCTGATGTACGAAGAGTTGAAGCAACCTGCTCGATCTTCTCGCTATTCCCCTTGTACTCCATGTAACGGTGATGACCAATCATTTGATTCAACGCTGACTGCATTAAAGGCTTCTATACTTGGTGAAGGTCAGGAGCTTATGAAGCTTCGTTCACCTGTTGAAGTGGGTGAGTCCAGTGAGATTAGGTGTCCTGTGCCATCTGTGGCTTTGCCTCGTCTGTCTCTTACCCGAAGTACTCGATCAGGGTGTGCTGGCCGTATCTCTGGAACGCCTAGTGGCCGATCTTTAGGATTTGGAGGCAAATTGAATCACCGTGTTAAGAGGCCTTCATCAAAACGGTTTCGGTCTACTGACGGATGTGTATCTTCTGCTTTGTTTGGATCTGAGAGTGCTAGGCGTAAGAAAGAATGTCAGCCAACTAGTGAGGTGTGGTATTCGATTTTTTATCCTTTGTTTACCGTTGGACATATTTGATCATTTCTGCTTATTAAGTCTGGCTTTTTAAAAAAAAAATGTGTTGGTACTTGCATTGAGATTTATGTTCTTCTTGGTGTGTTTTGCGCTTGTTGTTCTATTTTTTAGTTGTGTATATTTTCATATGGCTTTGATGTGAGGTATATGTATGCTTTGTCTTTAATGTTAATGTTTTCTTTACTTATATGTTTTGTTTCTCTCAATTTTCAAAATGGTTTGGGTGGTTTCTGTCATTGGTTATTATTGAGCCTTGCTTACATGGTTCTCTGATTATCTGTTGATGGCTTTTTTTGTTTTCTTTAGTATTATTTTCGTTGCTGCTTAGCTGTTATGTTTCCATGTTTTCGGTATTTTGTTGTGGATTTTGCCTTTTTATGTTCCCGAAGTGTGTTGGTCTTTGTTTCTGCTACATTGTTCGATTCCTATACTGTTATTTGTCTGTCTAGTCTCATTTGATGTTTCTAGAACCATCTTTACCTTGTTTCTTTTACTTTTCTGTTGATTTTTGTTGATGTTTCCATAGTTATGTTGTCCATGATGTGTTGCTGTCATGTTTATATATATTATACTATTCTATTGCAGTTTATTGTACTTCTGTCAGTTATGTTAATGTGATCGTCTTCATTACGTTGCTGCTTGTTCACTATTTGTTTTCTGATTTAGGATGAAGGTCAGAAAGAATGTGACCAGGATTTGCAATCGGTTGGTCTACATTTGATTCACCGAAGGCAGCTGGTTCAGTTCGTGGTTCGACTGGTTCTGTTGTTTCATTGTCATGTTGCTATTCAGATTGTCTCCGATTGCGCTTTGGCAAGCGTAATCGTTTATCTTTATCTGGCCTGCTCCACAATGGGGATGTTGGTCGTCCTCCCTCCAGTGATCGTTGTTCCTCTCCTCCTCGTCTTCAAAAAGGCTGCCATCAATCGATGGATACTTGTGTTCTTGGTGGACCTCCTCAATTTGTTGATTTGGCCACTGCACAGCGTCAGCTGGAGTGTTCTATGGGGTATCGGAAGTCTATTCAACTAGCAGTACTACGAGCTACTGTATCGCCTGAGCGTGTTTGGTTTGATATCTTTGACTTATGATTTGTTGTGTGTTTTGTTTAATTTTCCTCTTTCTCAATGAATTTTTTTTGTTTGCAGTGTGTTTGTTTTTTCAGGGTGAGATTTATTCATCAGAGTTTGTTTTCGCATTAATGCAGCCGCAACAATGGTTGTCGACTATGGTTTGGTTCTTATCTTGTTCAATTCTAAAGCTTTTAACTTACAATATAATTTTGTCTTGGTTGTCATCCTAACTGATGCTTCTTTCCTTTCTTTTAACTATTTGCAGCACATGGACTTTCTAATAGCTTTGTTTTGGTAGAAGTATGGATCCATTCTTGTTGTTACACGGATTTGTGTTGTTGATTCTATGTTCTGCATTGTTAGTGTTAACAAATACCTAACTCTGAAGCAGAGGTTCTTCGGCTTATGATTGACACCCTCTTCTTCTTAAATATGTTAATGGAGATATTGAAGGAAGAACCCGTCAGGTTGCATGGTTCAAAGATGTGGATATTTTTTACTTGCCAATGAATTGGAGTAAACGCCATTGGGTGGCTCTACGTATAGACCTGCATAAGTTTCACATTGACATCCTTGACCCTTTCATGACATTAACTAGTGAAAGGAAGGTCTCGACGTACATGTCTCCTATTGCTCAAACTCTCTGGGATCTAGTCACTTCGGTTTGTGGTGTGTCTCCGGTATTTCCTTCGTCGTCAGCATTTATGTTTACGCAAGTTAAGGATGTATCTCAGAATGTACGTGCTGGCGATTGTGGCCTTTTGGCTATCAAATTCATTGAGCTCGATGCTCTTCGGCTGCATTCGTTGCTTGGGTGCATAATGCCTTCCATGGTTGACAACCTTCGCATGCATTTCGCTATAGACGTTGTTCAAGCTTATGTACCATCTGATTAATTTGCTTTAGTTGCTAGAGAAAAAAACATACTTTCATGTGTTAGATTTGTCATACTTATCGTTATGTTCGTTGGCTTTTCTTTCTTTTCCTTTGACGATATTTCTTTCCCTTGTATGATACACTATGTTTAAGATTATATTTCATTTCCTTTTGTGTATAATAAGGTGGTTGGTTGAGTGTTTAGTTTCTTGTCTTCAACTTGTTTATTTGCATTTAATTTAAAGGACTCATTGTCTATTTAATTTATAAAGCTCCTCTCAGTAGCTATTTCATATCAACTTTCTCTTTAGTTTTCATCAGAATATTGTTTTCTTTAGTTTTCTCCCATTTGCTATCCTTTCACACAATGGATATCTTCCCACTTGATGTTGCTTCTAAAATAGCTTTGTGTGCAGGGAAACGGTACTTCACTGATGTTAAGGGCATGTTGTTTTCCTGTAAACATTTCTCCTTGCTTCTTGATGATGCAATTTTTATTCGTCAGCTCCCACTTACCTTTTTGCTCTCGGCTGCGCATTTTGTTAATGTTGGGTCTCCTTACTAGGCATTTATAGAACGATGTTTGCATTTCCAAAACCCAGATGCGGTTTATCTTGAAAGTGTTCGCCTTGCTTGCAAACTTGGGCGTGCGGAAGATGCTCTTGGTCTTCTTCAGTCTATTCTCGTAGTGCGACCACATAGTTTTTTCTTCAGATTAGTGCTTCTTGTCTGTCTTGGATATGGTCAAGAGTCTCAATCTCAAATTCCTGCTTTTCTTTGCTTTTTTCCTAGATTTCGTGAAGCTGATTCATTGGTAGCTCAAGTGTTTTGGAATGTGCTGCATATTGGTCCGGTTAAAGTTTGTTTACATGCTAACACGTGGTGCTACTATCCGCCCCCAGCTTGTATAACATTGGTTGTTCAATTAACTCACGTTGCTCAGGATGTTTCCTCTATTGGTACTGTGTTATGTTCTTGGTATTGTGTTAGTTTGACCATGTAACTCTGCTCTTGTCTGCCTTTCTCTTTTTGTTTCCTTGCTTTTGTCTATATGGTGCTTCGTTATTTTGTATTCACTTAATTTGGTTTAGCTTAAGTCACTGTTGCGATACTGTTATACATATTTTGTACTTTTAAATTCATCTCCACCTGCTTTCTTCTTATTTCACATCAGCAATAACTCTTGGCTTCCTATACACGCCAACTGCATTTGCTCAGGCTCTATTTGTTTTCTTTTTGTCAGCTTCTTCTTCCTCATTTATATCAGAAATTAATTGTCTTGCACCTGTCCCCCTTAAACGTTTAGCTTTTATATTTTCTACTATCTGCTGCTTTTGATTGTTTGAGCTGCTATTTCTTCTTTTTTCTGTTCAATCTTTGTCACCAGCCATGGTCATGCCTGAGCTACCCAGTCCTATCTTATTACACATTGTACGTCGTGTAAAGAAAGGTGACTTTCGTTACTTGGGCCCTTTTATTGCGTCTGGTCGAGAGGGAATGAATATTGTCTTCACGCAGATGTGTTGGCTGAGATAGACATTGATGAGTTTGTTTTCGTTGGTCGTTTGGCAAATGAAGACTCTGTCTACCGGTTTTTCTTCATTAAGTGTTTAGAGGCTTGGAATATCATTAAGTGTTAGAGTGCTTTTGACTTGCTTGGAAGGGCTGCGCTTAAGCATCGGTATGTGCGTTTCACAGTCTCGATATTTTCTTTATGTTGCGGAAAGTTTGAAGATGGAATGGGTGTGTATAGAACGTTTATGGACAGGGTTAGTGGCATGGATGAGACAGCTCAGATAGGTGACGCTGTTGTCGACGCAATTTGGAGCATGGGGTCACCGCATCCTGGGTTTCTAAATGACCATTTGGGTTTTCCTCAGTTCCTCTACTGTCTCTTCGATTGTAACACACGGTTGGGTGTATATATCTACTACTCCCCTTTCAACTATGCTTACCGTTTTGCTGAATTGTGCTAGCTATGTTTTCCATATCCAGTTTGACTATTATCCATCTCCGGTTTGACTGTTTTTATTGTCGGGTCATAACTATCGTAGGTCCTTACTGTCTTTGTTTTCCTTTGCAATGTACTGTATTATGTTTCAGCTTGTTCACTCTATATTCCTACATAATGTTCTTTTGGTTCTCTGATATTGTATGATATTTTGTTCTCGTGTGCTTTGTTTATATATGTTGTATGCAAAGCTGCTCACATCATTGCAACTGCTTTTAGTTGTTATTAGAAGTTTTATATAATGTGTCATAAGCTCTGTTTTTCATATGTTATATGCAGCCTTCTCATAGCATTTCACCTGCTTTCTCTTGACAATAGCATTTAACCATGTTTGACATGTTTCTAATACATTACGAGATACTGAAATAGGCAACAGTTGCATTGCATACGCTACACTACACTCGCTTATTTACAAACCATTGCTGCTAGTTACCGCGTATTCGCCTTTTAAGTGTAAGCAAAAAGCATGTCCGGCGTTGATTTGTTCTTCATGAGACTACTTCGGGCTCTATACTTGCCAATTTATATGATAACAAAAAGCACGTTCGGCTCAGAGATTTTCAACAATGTTCAACTGGGCTCATTTGGTTCTTTGCCCATTCTTCCTTACTTATTTACACCAAAAAACTGTCTTCTAGTGACCTGCAAGTTTCAAGATGGATAAGTTATTTTCTTGGTTCTTAGCTCTACTAATTTGAATAACTAGTTGGTTATAGATATAGTTATGTTTACATAACTTTTGTGAATCTAATGCCATCTGTTCATTTTTTTTGTCACCTCTGTTTAGCTCATATAATTTGCTTATGCATACCTGCTTTACATATTGCCACTGCATGTGGCTCTGTTGTGCTCTGTCTCCTAAAAAATTAAACATGTCCTTGTCCCTGCAAGTTTCAGTTACCATATGTGAGGTTATGTGCAAGATCAATTTCATTGCTTATATGTTATGTTGTTTTTGTCTGTTGTAATGTTACTTACTATTTCCTCGCCCCCTGATGGAATTCTTCTTTTCTGGGGCGGTTTGGCCCTTGTTGTCTGTCTGGAGGGAAGTACTCTTCCTATTGCACAACCTCTAGGATTTCTTCGTCACAGATGTTGCGGACTGGATAGACAAGCTCTTTGTATGTCTCATAAAATTCTTTGAATGTGTACACATTCGAGCTCACTGTTGTTGCGTCCACCGCAATGAACCTTGTCGCTTCAATTGCATGACTATAAGGTAATAACATCTTTGAAAATTGTTGACATGTGCAGTCATGCTTTGCCAAGTTGACATAATAATTCTTCATATCATCTGTTACCACTTGGAATGTAAATGCAGATACCCTGAACACATTGATGCCTCCTGATGCCTCCTAGTTTCGTATGATGAACTTGTTTGCAAAGAAAGTCAGACGTTGTATTTGTCGTTCAGCAGCCATTCTTCTTAAGCAGAACCAAGTCATTATCTTCAGCCGCAGTCTTTCAACCAGTGCAACAATTGGAAGCTTCAAAGCTTTCTTTATGGCAGAGTTCCATGACTCTGCTATGTTGCTACTCATGATATTGTACCTCCGTGCTGGGCAATAAGCTTGCGTCCAGTGCTCTCGAGGGATTGCTTGAAGGTATTCTGCACATTTCTTAGACCTAACACTTATTTCATCAAACCATGCTTTGAAGTCACCAATACTAAATGCACGTGCTGCCTTCGATACCAAGAATTGTAGACCTTTGCTTTTGAATTTGTTGAGGACGTTCCGCTCAAGATGCACAACACATGCTCCCTGAAAAGATTTAGGATAATTTGCACCAATTGATGAATATATAGCGTGATGCCTGTCTGAGACAATGACAAGATCTTCTGAATCCGATACGATTGTGCTGAGGTTTTCAAAGAACCATTTCCATGAAGGTTCATTTTCTGCGTCCACAACTGCAAAGTCAAGAGGGAAGACTTGAAAATTACCGTCTTGCATACAAGCACTCAGCATACATCCTTTGCGTCGTGTCTTAATTGTTGTTGCATCGACCAGGAGTACTTTGCGCAGATGCTTCATACCTGCAATTGACACACCAAGGGCAAAGAATAGGTATTTGAACAGCTCCTCTCTTTTCTTGTTCATCTTGCTTTCAATTTTGTACACAGTCCTTGGGTTGGCTTTCTGAAATAGATGCATGTAGACAGATAGAAGTTTAAAACTTTTCTTATCACTTCCTCGTGACTTATGTATAGCTGCTTCTCTTGCTCTCCATGCTTTGCTGTAATTTATTGAGACTTTCAGCTCTCCCAACATAATCTCTGCAATGTCACATGCACGAGGCCCATCCTTTCCATTTGCGTATTCGGTTTGTAGCACATCCCCGATCAGTGCTGCTGTTGCATGCTTCTCGTATTGGCCACGGGATGAAATGGAGCATGTGTGTCTTAAGTTCAGTGTCATGATCTGGAAATTATATGAATTTGGTGACACAACCCTTGCGAAAACTCTCCACTGGCATAGGGAATCAACGTAGTTGGCAATGACACGAAGCTTATCCGACTTTGATAGTGTAAATCCGAACATCTTCTTGATCGCATAGCGTGAGAGTGCATTTTAGAATTTTATCTTGTTTCCAATGTATATATCTTCATCTGCGATCATAGAACCATTTACAGCCTCTGTCTCACCATATGCATTATCAAAAACACCTTCAGCATCATCAACTTCGACCTCTTCTTGCTCTTCTCTAACTGCATCAAAAACTGCATTTAAGCTCTTGTTAACCTCACTTGGCGTATGTCTGTAGGAGAGGACGGCTGTGCTAATATCTACTGGCTCTACTATCAACATTTTCTTCTGTTGCTGTTAAGCCCATCTGGAAGCATGTTCCTCGGTTAGAAGTCTCACCAATTTGTCTTGCATATGGAGTCTCATGACCAGCATTATATGGTGGTGAGAGTTGGTTGATAACATCATAATCATCATCACCTACATCATCCGCCTCCCAGAATTGCCTCAGTAAGTCACTTTCACTGTTAGATAAGTCTAATGGACGATGATCGTTTGACACAACTGCAACCTTTTTGTCCTTCTCTGCTACACGTGCCTCGCGAAGCTTCCAAGATAGTTGTAGCTCAGTATCACATTCACGGCTCAACTCCTCGTTTATGTCCACTTTTAAATGTCTTCTTCCCTTTGTTAAGTTGTCTAGTGTTTGTGGTGTTGCTGAGTCTGCAAGGCATATAATGCCACTTAAGTCAGTAAGACGGATTTCGTCATCAGTTATATGTCTTGTTCCCCTTGTTAAGCTGTCTGGTGTTTATGGTGTTGCTGAGTCTGCTAGGCGTATAATGCCACTTAAGTCAGTAAGACAAATTTCGTCATCAACTTCATTTCCCACACCACAAGATTCCACCGTTGTTGAAGACCTCCTCAAGGTTTCGCTGTTTTTGCGTGTTCACATCCCCTACTCTCTTTGGTTGATCTCCAGTTACTAATAGCATGTCATCTGCACTTGGAGCTTCATCAATACTCATGAACATGTTTATGTTTTCAAGCCTTCTTCTTAGTTCCATGAATCTCCTTACACTGTCACTGTCTTTCATAACAACTGGTTGCTCTCTTGTGCCTCCCTCAATCACTTCCGGGCCCGATGGTGAGAAGCTTAATGTCAGGCTTACAACATTGGTGTTAAAAGCTTTTGCAACTGCCTCAACCAAACCATCAAATGTTGTCTCCTCGTTCACATTCAGTACACGAGGCCAGCAAGATTTCGACATTGCAAACTCCAGATTTCCGTCAGCCTTCGGAACCCATCGTCCGGGAATAACAACCACCGAATGGTCGGATACCTGGAATACCGACCACAATTTATTTATGAGCTATTACAAAAAGTAAAGTAACAAGATGAATCAAGATTTTCTTCTACTATCAAAGTTCTTAATACGTTGTATCTCAACAACCTAGAAATTCCGACAAGTAAAGTAACAAGATGAATCAAGATTTTCTTCCAGTATCAAAGTTCATAAAATGTTGTATCTCCGGCAAGTAGATAGAAGAGTATTGAGGTCTTACCTTCCAGAGCATTCTCGTCTTCTCCATTTTCTTTCGCCGATTTCTGACAGATTTTTTTCTTTAAACTCTTTTCTTTTTCTTTCCTGTCTTCTTCCAAGCTTATGATATACTAGGGAACAAAAAACCCTACTGTATTTTCCCCCCATCGCTTGAAATTCAAATATGTTCACAATTCTACACTCAAGTACACTAAAATCCCCTACCAAGGAAGATATCACAATCCTTGATTAACCAACAAAATTAATTGATTGCTGACAGCTGAGTCGATTAAGCATAATGTTGCAGTACGGGCAAAATCGTAACATCGTTATACAATTTATGGCATTTTTGTTTTAAACGAAAACAATGGCATCTGATGCAAACTTTTTTTTATGGCATTTCTTGTAATTCTCCCTTTAAAATACCTCCTTTCCATAAAAAGTTTCCAAAGAGCGAATTTAAAGTCTTGATGCATGCCTTTGGCAGAGAGAAAGCAGAAGACCATAACGTAGTGATGCCTGCTATAACAGATCTTAATAACTGCAGCCTACTAGCTAGTGAAAGAGCTCTTGTTGACCCCCCATTCAGTTTTCCTTTGACCTTCTGTATAAGAGGAGCACATTTCGCTATACTCAGCTTTTTAGAATTCAAAGGTAAACCTAAGTATCTGATTGGTAATTGTCCTTCAAATATTCATGTTTCCATCTTTAACTAATGAAGTTCCTGATCTGTTAACCCAAAGGCGAAGCAGTTTTGAGAATGCTAATAGTAAGACCTAAGTTCTCCTAAAACTCTTGTAATATACACAAAATGCCTTTAACATAGTCAACAAATCCATCTATGAAGATGAGAAGATCATCCGTAAAACAGAGGTGGGTAAGGCTTGTCTCTTTACAATTTTTATGATAACCGAACTTTCCCTCAACTGCTCCTTTATCCAACAGGTGAGACAAATAGTTCATTGAGAGTACAAATAGGTAGGGTGATAGAGGATCACCCTGCCTTATTCCTCTCTTTCTCTTAAAACCCCGTGAACACATCCATTGAATCCCACTGAGAAGGAAGCAGTAGCAAAGCAGCCGGGTAACCATCTAATATAAAGTTCCAGAATACCAATAGCTCTAAGTCCATTAGAGATGAATTCCCACTTGAGAATATCGAGTTCTTTTGCAATATCTATCTTTAAAGTTAGCCTTTTCTGCTTTTTTCTTATGATACCCATGACCTAACTCTCCAACAAGTAGAGTGTTCTCCATTAATTGCCTCCCTTTGACGAAAGTTGTTTGGTTTTTTAGGATAAACTCAGGAGCAGGGGTTTGAGTTTATCAACCAGAAGGTGAGAGATAGCTTTGTAGACCGTGTTACAGCACGATATTAGTCGGTAGTCTGTTATTGAAGAAGCTCCTGGATGTTTAGGCACAAGGGATAGGATGGTGCAATTCGTAGTTGTAGGCATGAACCCTGTTTGGAAATAGTGAGAGATACCCGCAATGACTTGAGGCCCAATAATTGACCAGGAGGCTTTAAAAAAAGCAAACATAAGTCCATCTGACCCTGGGGCTTTGTTCGTATTGATTTTAAACATGACATGCTTTATCTCTTCAACTGTAGGAACACTGGTCATGTTGTGCTTTAAAATCTCTGGACATCTATATTGAGATAGTGATTGAAACAACTGCAGGGGACAGGAAATGATTGGAAGGGATGGTGGACAAAGCAGTTGGGGGAAATGATTAACAGTTTTGGCGCTTATCAGCGCTGGTTTTGTGATTTGAACACCCGAGGGCAGAAGGAGCATCCTGATGGCTTTAAGGGAGTTTCTTGTTTGTGTAACTCGATGGAAGAAATCACTGTTTTAATCCCCATCTTTTAACTTATTAACCCTTGGCCTTTGTTTAAAATAGGATTCTTCTATACCCCTTAAGTAAAGCCATTTCTCATGCAGTTCTTTTTCCTCTTAGAATAGTAAGGGAGATGGATTTCGTAGTGCATGCACCTGCACATCTTTGAGCAAATTGTTAGTTAAGCAAACTCTTTTCTGAATCTCACTGAAGCTCTCTTTACAAAGCGTTTTTAAAATCTCTCTTTATATTTTTCATCTTAGCACTCAAATAAGTCAAACTTAGTTCCTGAGAATGAAAGTTTTCGGTACGAGTCCAAGCCTCCTCCAATGTGGGAATAAATGGTGGGTGCTTAGTGAGTAAATTAAATAATTTGAGTGGCTTTGTTCCACTGTTTGGTAAGGGGCAGGCAAGGTGATGTTATCATATTTTGCATATTATAGCTTAGTATTTATTAGAGTTTTCCTTACATTTTAGACTTTTTAGATCGCTTTAAGTAGTTTTCTGAGTCTTAATTAAGAAGTATCATGTAGAAGTCCTAGGAGTTGCATTTGGGCATTCTTATCCTCTTTTCTATCCCATTTCAGGTTACCCTGGCATTAACGGATGAACCCGGGGACTCGGAAGCAGAAATGGAAGTGATTGAGCACCAACCAAGAGAGCTAGCGGGCTAGGCCAGTTTGGCTGGCGGACCACAACAGCCATCCAGACCGCCAATCTCCTCTATAGCCAACCCTAGCGGTCCATTAAGCTCTGGCTGGCGGTCTGCAACGCCCAGCCAGACCGCCAGCCCCTCCTACTCATGCCTGGCGGTTTATCAAGCTCTGGCTGGCGGTCTGCAACGCCCTCCCAGACCGCCAGCCATACCTGCAATCAAAGAAAATCTATGTTTCGACCCGGTTTGTCCCTAAGTATAATGGTTTCGACCCGGAATCGCTTCCTTTTTAGTATAAATACTACTCTTTATTTCTTCAAGAACCCTAAGTTTTCTTTTTCACTTGAAGTTGTAGATCAAAACATTGATCTTTGTTGAATCTTTGATTTTAATTTAAAAGTCTTTATCTTTTCTATCTCATCTATCTTTCTCATCATGATTATGACTTTAGATCATGTTTATACATGTTTTAGAGTTATGATTAGTGAGTAGATTCATTAGTGATTTATGGGTTAGGTGGATTAGAGTAGATATAAAAATTGATTTAGATTGCAAAGGGTTAGATCTTATTAGATTCACATGATTAAGGAGTATTTAATGCTAGATTTATTTTGATTTGATCATTCAATTTCTAGAACTTAAGGCTTTCACACCCGGAAGGTGTTTGATGAAATGCCTAAGAGAACCTTAGGATTGCTAAACACACTTGGCCTATGGGAATATATGATCAAGGTGTTTAGTGGGTGCCTTGGCTTGTGTTTAATTATTTATAGACTTTAGATCACTATCGGGAGATTGAATTGATTTAGAGTTTGAAAAATGGATTAGGATCACAGGAGTGAACTAATTGAGCTCTTGCCTTGCCCTTGAATGACATTTACATTGTTGACCTTTGCATCTTAATCATAATTAGTCTACCTAATCGTTCGCCTTGCTTATGAACCACATTTCTCCATTCCTTATCTCATCTCATCTACTGCTTTCATTGCTTGCTTTACATTTTTAATTAGCTTTGTTTATTTTGTTATTTGAATTTTCTCAAACCACTATCTAGACTAGGCTTAGATTAACGAACTCATCTTTAGAGCTAATTGTGTGAAAGGTATGCTCCTTGTGGATTCGATAATCTATTACTACAACTACTAGCCTTATACTTGATGTTTAGAGTTTAGTTGGGATTAAAGCTCGATTGAGAATTAATCTCTCATCAATTTTTTGGCGTCGTTGCTGGGGAGCAACATTATTTTCCATTTAGCTATAGATAGTTTATTTAGACTAAGTCACTTAAGTTACCAATTACTAAATCATTAATTGTTTTTGCTTAGTTTTGAAGGAGAACGGAAGATCTTCATCACATTGGGCACCAAGGGAACAACATTGGTGATGACAATCAATCTCAAGGAATTGGGGTTCAAAACCAAGAGTGTTTTAGAGCACAAAGGATAGGTGCTTACGATGAATCCAACACACGAAGAGCTAGGACCGGTTTCTGGCCTCCGCGGTATTACCCAACAACTTTGAGATAAAGCACAACCTCATCAATATGGTCCAAAATTATCTGTTCAATGGGCTACCAGAAGACAATCCTCTAGACCATCTCGATGAGTTTGAGAGGCTTTGTAGGACTATAAAGATGAATGGGGTTAGTGAAGACACCATCAAGATGATTCTTTTTCCCTTCTCAGTAGGTGACGTAGTCGCTCAATGGGAAAGGAATGTCTCCTCGGAGTTAGTCTCCACATGGGATCAAGTTGAGAAGGAGTTCATGGTCAAGTTCTTCCCGAAGCAAAGAACGGCAAAAATCCGCAACGACATCACAAGTTTCAAACAAGGGTATAATGAATCGTTTCATGAAGCTTGGGAACAACTGAAATCTTATGTTAAGACTTCCCTCATCATGGAGTCAGTAAGGATGTTTCCCTTAACACGACAAGCAAGGGAAGCTTTACCAATTTAGATATTAAAGAGGGAGAACAACTCATCGAGGATATGAACCAAAGCGACCGAAGCTATGGGAAAGATCGAGATAGAGATTCTCGGGATGACTCTAGATTCAAGGAACTTAATACCAAAATTGATAGGCTCACAAGGTTGAACCAAAGATCCGTTAGTGTTGTGGATCAAGTAAGAAGTGGTATGGGATATGGAATTGAAGATGACCAAGGGGATCAAGAGGAAATGTGTTACATACAAGGAGGATACAACCCAAGGTCCTACAACCCATCTTTTAAGTATTGGAACAATAACCCCTCCTACCAGAATAAAGAAGTCACCAATCCTTCGGACCAACACTACCCGACTCAAAAAGAAAGACAACAAGGACAACCTCAAGGGAGCTTCCCTCAAAAGGGATATTTCACGCTATTTCCAAATACGACAAGCTTACCCACATCACCCTCCAAAGATGATGATAACACCTCGCTATTGAAACAAATTTTATAAGGTCAAAATAAAGCCGCAATGGATTTTACCAAGAAAATAGGAGATGTGAATCAAAAGATTGATGGTGTGTGGAATGATTTGAATGCGAAGGTTGAGAATTCAGCGGCTCAAGTCAAAACTCTAAACAACCAAGTGGCTCATGTAGCTTCTTCTTCAAAGAGACATGGAAAAGAAATCTTCACGGAAAAGACCAATAAAGATCAAAGAAAATATTGCAATGCCATTACATTGAGAAGTGGAAGAGAGTTGCCTCCAAGAGAAGCCGCCGTAGAACGCGTTGTGAGAAATGAGAAAGTTCAAGAACCGAAGGAACAAGAAGAGGTCCATGAACCAAAAGAGCAAGATCCAATAGTTATTGAGGAAGAGGTTATGGAAAAGGAGAAAAGTGTGGGGGCGACAAGGAAGAAGGTCACTTTCGCTCCACTTCCTTTGGAACCTCAACTCCCTTTTTCGGGAAGGTTCAAGAAAAAACTTCTAGAAAAAGAACGAGAGAAGTTCAAACACATTCTCGGAGGAGCTCAAGTCACTCTATCGGTGTTAGATTTAATTATGCATTGTCCGCTTGTTGCGAATTCATTAAAGACGTCATGGCCAAGAGGGTTGCTTATGAAGAATCAAAAGTGGTGGTGACTCACGAGTGTAGTGCTATCATCCAAAACTACTCACCCAAAAAGATGGATGATCCCGGTAGTTTCACTTTACCTTGCTCTTTGGGACCAATTCGATTTGGTAGATGTTTGGTTGATTTAGGAGCTAGCGTGAGCTTGATGCCATTGTCGGTCTCTCAAAGGCTAGGCCTTACTAACTTCAAGAAGACCAAGATTGCATTGATCCTAGCGGATAGATCCGTTAGGTACCCTATTGGAATGCTCGAAGATGTGAAGTTGGTTGTTGGTAATTGTGAAGTTCCAACCAACTTTATTGTGCTTGAAATGGAAGAGGAACCAATCGATCTGATCATCTTAGGAAGACATTTTCTCTCCACCGTTGGAGCAATCATTAATGTCAAGAAAGGCTTGATTGATCTTCATTTGGGTGATATGACACTAAGCTTCAATATAAAGAAGGCATTGAAGAAACCAACCATTAATGGTCAGCTGTTTTACTATGACATTCTAGAGAAAATGGCGGTTGAATACTTGGAAGAGTTAAATGCTCAAGATGCTTTGCAATTGGCTCTCATAATGCCAAAAGAAGAAAGGATAATTGACAACGAGGATGTAAATGGTATGAGAAGATCCTAGACTCTCACAAACCTTTGATGAAGAGTATTTGCACGTTGGAATTGATTGAAGAGGAAAAGCTTGAACAAGTCAAAGAAGTCATCAAAGCAATGTCAAAAGGGGAAGAAGATTGGATCGAGCTCAAAACACCAAAAGTAGAGCAAAAATCTCTACCATCGGGGCTAAAGTATGCATTTCTAGGTCCCAGCTCTACTTACCCGGTCATAATAAGTGATAAATTGCATGATGATGATGTTGCATTACTCTTAGACAAATCAAGGAAATTTAGGAAAGCCATAGGTTACTCACTCGATGATATTAAAGGCATATGTCCTTCTCTTTGCATGCATAGAACTTATCTAGAAGATGAATCAAAATAATCAATTGAGCATTAAAGAAGGTTAAATCCTAATTTAAAAGAGGTTGTGAAAAAGAAGATCTTGAAATTTCTAGATTCGGGGATTATCTACCCTGTCTCGCATAGTACTTGGATATCCCCGGTCCATATAATTCCCAAGAAAGGAGGAGTAATCGTAATTAAGAATAATACGAATGAATTGATCCCAACTAGGACAATTACGGGTCATAGGATGCGCATAGATTTAGAAAGCTGAATGCATCAACTCGAAAGGATCATTTTCCATTGCCATTGATTGATCAAATTCTTGAACGATTAGTTAACCATTCTTATTATTGCTTTCTTGATAGATACTCGGCTTTCTTTCAAATTTCCATCTACCCCCAAGATCAAGAAAAGACGACGTTTACATGCCCATAAGGTACCTTTGCTTATCGAAGGATGCCATTCTGGAATGTAATACACCGGCAAATTACAACAATGTATGATGTCTATCTTTTCTGATCTAATTGAGGATATAATGGAGGTTTTCATGGATGACTTTTCGGTCCATGGATCCTCTTTTGGTGTTTTTTTGTCAAATTTGTGTAGGATTTTGAAACAATGTGAAGACAACAATCTCGTCCTCAGTTGGGAGAAATGTTACTTCATGGTGCGATATGGTATCGTGCTTGGAAATTGAATTTCAAACAAGGTTATTGATGTATATCAAGCAAAGATAGATGTCATGCTCAAGCTTAAACCATCCAACACGGTTAAAGGGATAAGGAGTTTCCTTGGACATGTGGGGTTTTATCGAAGATCATCAAGGACTTCTCAAAGATAGCAAGGTCATGAACACGGTTGTTATGCAAGGATATGACCTTTGACTTCGGTGAAGAATGCCTTGAAGCTTTCAAGAGGAAAAAAGATGCGTTAGCAAGTGCACCAATAGTCCAACCTCCAAATTGGGAGCATCCATTTGAGATTATGTGTGATGCGAGTGACTATGCCGTAGGGACGGTGTTGGCACAAAGAATTGATAAGAAGCTCCATGTCATTCACTATGCGAGTAGAACCTTAGATGATACTCAAGTAAAATATGCAACCACGAAGAAGGAGCTATTGACTATTGTGTTTGCCTTCGAGAAGTCCCACTCTTATTTGGAAGCGTTCTAAGATCATAGTCTACACGGATCACGCCGCCTTGAGGTGCTTAATGGCTAAGAAGGATGCCAAGCCGCGACTACTTAGATGGATTCTTATCCTCCAAGAATTTGTTCTTGAGATCAAAGAAAAAAGGGAATAGAGAACGGTGTACGGATCATTTGTCACGGTTGAGAGTCCATGAAAAATTGCCTATAGATGATTCACTACCCGAGGAACAAGTGAATGCCATTCACTCTTTTGTTGAAGAAAACTTCGCTTATGACTCCATGACCAAGGTGAAGGCAATTGAGGAGAATTTGCCATGGTATGAAGATTTTGTGAATTATCTCACATGTGGAGTTGAGTCACCAAGCTTGAAGAGCTATAAAAAGAAGAAGTTCTATAAAGACATCTGACACTACTATTGGGATGAGCCATACCTTTATAGAAAAGGCAAGGATGGCCTTTTTAGAAGATGCCTTACGGAAGATGAAGCTTAAGATGTTTTGTTTCATTGTCATGGTTCGAGCTACGGAGGTCACTTTGCTACATTCAAAACAGCTCAAAAGATCCTACAAGCCAGGTTTTGGTGGCCTTCAATGTTCAAGGACATACAAAGTTACATATCTAAATGTGACTCGTGTCAAAGGAAAAGAAACATTAGCAAACAGAACAAGATGCCTCAAAACCCGATTTTCGAGGTTGAGTTGTTTGACGTTTTGGGCATAGACTTCATGGGACCATTCTCCTCTTCGTATGGAAACCAATATATTTTGGTTGCGGTCGAGTATATCTCCAAGTGGGTAGAAGCAATTGCTGCTCCAACGAACGATGCCAAGGTAGTGGTCAAGCTCTTCAAAACTATCATCTTCTCTAGATCCGGTGTACCAAGAGTGGTCATAAGCGATGGAGGATCTCATTTCATCAACAAGGTGTTTGAGAGTTTGTTAAAGAAGAATGGAGTTAAGCACAAGGTATCTACTCCATACCATCCACAAACTTCACGCGAAGTGGATGTTTTAAACCGTCAAATCAAGGCTATATTAGATAAAACGATTGGGAAATCAAGAAAGGATTGGGCAACGAAGCTAGATGATGCTTTATGGGGTTACCAAACCGCGTTCAAGACACCAATCGGTACTACTCCTTTCAACCTTCTCTATGGTAAGGCTTGCCATCTCCCGGTTGAGTTAGAGTACAAGGCGTTATGGGCTACTAAGATGCTAATTTTGATATCAAGACGACTTCGGAAAAACGTATGGTCTAGCTAGAAGAGCTTGATGAGTTAAGATTGGACGCGTATGAGAGTTTACGAATATACAAAGAACAGACTAAGGCTTTTCATGACAAGAAACTCACCAAGAGAGACTTCAAAGAAGGAGATCAGATTTTGCTATTCAATTCCCTTTTGATGCTATTTCCCGGAAAACTCAAGTCAAGAGGGTCCGATCCTTCAAGATCAAGTAAGTAAGACCATATGGTGCCATCGTTCTTTGGAACAAAGATGGCGGGGATTTCAAAGTTAGTGGCCAAAGGTGTAAGCATACCTAGTTGATGCACTGATAGAAGAAGACAACACGGTTCCCCTTTCAGACCCCGAGGACGCCTAAGCCTTAGCACCGTCAAGCTTACTGACGTTAAACAAGCGCTCTTGGGAGGCAATCCCATGGTATCTTGTACATATTAGTCTTGTTATTACCTTAAAATAATGATTTTGGGTTTCTCTTTCATTTGTTCTTGCGATTAGGTGAAAGAAAAACCGAAAGACGAAATTTGGAGAAGCTGGTGGTCAGAGCCAGTCTGCAATAGGCAATCTGGACTGCCAGCCCTCACTAGTTCGTGCCTGGCGGTCAAGCATGGTCTGGCTGGCGGTCTGCAACAGCTTCCCAGACCGCCAGCCGTGATGGTAAGTGTTGTTTTGTGCAATTTTTGATTTTTGTGGGGTTGGTTTGCAATTTTAAAAAGTTTTTCAACATACCATATTACTAAAAACAACCCCACAAACACAAAACACTCTCTCTCTCTCATTCATCTTCATTGTTCTTCTTCCTCTCTTTTCTAAAAAAAATTCAAACTCAAAACTCAAATCTTCATCAATCTTTTCAAAATCTTTTGCAAATCATCTCATTTTTGCATCATATAACATAATCTCTACTCTTTTACATCATTCTCTAGCTCTACAAACTCCAAACCAAGGTAATCACTCTCATCTCTCTCTTTGAACAAAATTTTGTATTTCAATTCTAGGATGATTTGGTGGTTTTTATTGATAGATAATGCTTAGCTAAGATTGGGTTAGGATTTTTTATTGCTAGAACAACCTCCATTATGGCTTGAATTGCTTGATTTTAGTAATCAAAAGTTTAGGGTTCTTGAGAAATTTGGAGAAATTTGAAAGTTAGAGAAATTTGGGGATTTTTATTTCATTGAGTTTATAAGGTTATGAGATTCATTTTTTCAAAAGACTACTAAAGGATTTAGCCATTAGATCATGTGTTAGAAATTTCAAAAGAGTGAATTTTGGAAAATGTGTAAGTCCTTTTGTATGATTTTCATTGAGTGAATTCACATTGGTATGTTGTTTTTGAGTTGATATTGAGCTTGATCATAAGTGTCCTTGCTTCGTTATATTTGGTTGTGTCCTTGTACTTGTGAAAGATGTTGAATGAAGTAGAAGTTACTAAGTTCTGGATAGTTTTTAGGTGCTATGGAAGTTCTCGTTGATTTTCACAATGCTTTAAAACATCCATTAGTTCTATTTCATTAGAGAACTAACTTAGACAATTTCTAATCTTTGAGGAACAATGACAAACACAAGATCAAGCAAACGAAGAGGAGCATTGAACCCCAGGAAAACAATAGAAGCATCAAGTTCGAGTGCTAGGACAAAGAGAACCAAGGGGAAGGAAGTAGCACAACATCCCGAGCTGGAAAGTGACGAAGAAGTGAGTGAAGATGTACCTCCCTTGTAAAGGAGGAGAAAACCCAACAAGAAACCCGCGACAAGGCACACATCTAATGAAGCAGAAAGACCTCGGAAATCGACCGAACCATCCGAGAAGCAACTCTACAACGCCTTGATGAAGAAGAAATGGGTTCCGAAAAGGTGGGCAAGTACTCTAACATTGATAAATCTCAACATTTTTAACGATGTCAACACGATATACCGCCATATGGGAGTTGGGAACTTCTTCTTCCGCGAGGGATCGGGTCCCCAATCACTCACTTGCGAGTTCCTTTCTACCTTGGAGTACGACGTTGAGAGTGGGATATTTTGATGTGCAATTGGAAATAAAAACATCAAGTGGAACACCACCGAGTTGAGCTCATTGTTCAATCTTGAGAAGGGAAAGAACCCGATTATACCCAAGATTGGAGGTGTGGATAGAAGCATGTGGAAGAACATCGGGTTCGTTGAATACAAAGCGGGCATCAAAGCATCAAAAATCTGCCACCCGGCACTTCGGTATGTCCACAAATGCCTTGCTAATACATTCTTCGCAAGAAGGGAAGCGGGGAAGATAAATGCAAGTGAAATGTATTTGTTGTTGAGAGGAGCCACACAAATCCTCACGGGGGTCAACCGCCATCTCTTTGAACCTCTAGAGAATCGTATAGACATTGGTGGAGCATTGCTTTTGCATCTCATAGATGTTAGACTTACTCTCTACAAGTCAACAGATGCGAACGCCCAATTGATGGTTGGAGGAATCGTGACCTAATCTTGAAGTACTTCGCCAACAACAGCTCGAAGATCACCTTTCCTACCGATGAAGAACCGTCCTTGCTCATTGGTATGTCCTACTTGGCTACCTCACGGTTCTTAGGAGGCAAGTTGGGATCTAAATATTCCTACATAATGCATGACAACCGTAAGTTCCTCCTACCCAACCTCGAGGCAACAAACCTTCACAACCGCGAGAACATCACTTTCAATCGACAAGACGGTTTCTATGACCTCGAGGAGAAATCTTCCCTATGGACTTCCAAGGCTAATGATAAGGCTCCACAATCGGAGAACTCGGGTAATGAAGAAGAAGAAGAATGGAGTGATGACGGAGAAGTATATGGATCTCACCAATACTACTTTGACCCTTACGATGGATAATCATCCTCAAAACAAATGATGTATGCTCATGACAAGCTCAAGCTCATGCAAAAGTAGAACAAGTGGCAATATAGGACAATCCACAAACTTGTCAAGGTAGCTAATAGCTTGAAAGGTCAAGTGAAATCACTAAAGAAGCAAGTCAAGGTGCTTACAAACAAGTTTGCGGGCGAGGAATCCTCAAGGGTCCAAGAAGAAAACCGTGAAGAAGGAGTCGATATACATGAAGGCGGAAGACATAGATTATGTGGAACTCCAAGCGAATTGGTGGTTTTCGAACCATCAAGACACTCATAATGTGAGCCGCGGAGGCAACGAAGAAGAGGGAAATCACCAACACCAACCGCAAGCAACGACTCCTACTCCATTGACACAGAGGAATCTGAGGGTTCCCCGACCTTTTGAAACAAGGTAACCACACTTTATCCATTGTACATACCATTATGTTTTTTATTTCTTGCACTTGGGATTATTGGTATGCTTCGTTGGATTTTATTTATTCTGTGATGAGTAAGTCTGGGGGGAGGAGAATTTCACTAATATGCTTTTTTAATTGTTTTGTCTTGTTTTCATTTCTTTGATTCTCATATAGCTTAAGTTGCCTTGTTAATAGTTAAGGCATAGAAAAACCAAAAAAATCGAAAAATTTGAAAATTTTGAAAAAAAAGAAGCATATAGTTGCATTTCTCATATTCATATCATTAGGGTTGAGTCTTAAAGCATATACGATGCATTTGCATAGGGGAACAATGGTTTGATCACCTTGTAAGCGGCTAATGCTTAGGGAACCAACCAAAACCCTTGTTAGTTGTATCATGTAGCTTGAGCCGAAGCAAAAAAATGGAAAATCCATAGCTAGAACTCCCCCTTTTGAAAGTTCCTCTAAGTAAAACCGACTTGAAAGCTCATTTGGCTCTAGAAAACTTGAACTTAGGATTTTACATTGTTTTTCTCGCTATGGACTTTGAATACTTAACCGTGATAATCATAAACATTTGGATCAAGAACCACAGTTTTACCACTTTTTTTGATGATCCGAATGGTCATCTTCATCATTGAGATGGTACCCTTCCCTTGAACCTTAACCATTCACTTCTAGACCCCCCATTGATTTCATTTGAGTGAGGCCTTTTCTTGAAAGTATGCACATGTGGAAATGCTTGTAAGTAGAAGGACGACAAAAAAATGCTTCCATAGGACTAGTCTCGATTTACGACTAGTGTAGATAAGGAGGGTAAGTAGACCTTTAAAGATTAGTTAAGTGGTTTGGATGGTGATTATGAGAAAAGAAATCAAAAAAAGAGAAAAAGTAAAGGAAATAGTACTCTAAGTTGGAAAGAAAGAAGAATAAGTTTAGCTCTAAGAAGATTTAAAAAAGGTTAAAAGTCTACAAGAAAATGAAAAAGGAAAGAAATAACGAATAGAGAAAAGATGTTTGTAGATTGCATTTATAAAGAAAGAGAAGAGGTAGAAGTAAAAGAATCCTTAGAGTGTTATGTGCAAAAAGAAAGAAGGGGTGATTTCAAAAATAACCTACAAATTGTGGTCAATTGCAAAT
>OVAN01003638.1:0-28381 GCA_900406275.1 Anastatica hierochuntica
GCCACCGTATAAAAGGATGAAGATTGTAAAAGTCCACTCATATATCAAAATCAAGCCAGTCCATGGCATGATTTGCCTTGGCACGATCATAAAGGAAACTCCGATGGATGTCAAAAGAGCCGCAAAACAGACTATAACCGAAACTGCCTCCAGGTACTGAGGAACCTTAGAGTGAGAACCAGTGTGTAGCTGTAGTGATAAAGATTTGAAATTAGATCGAACGTTTCAGTACTTAGGCAAAACTATTTGATAAAAACAATCTGGAAACGAGAACTGACTCGATAGTTGGAATTCATGGTGGACAAAGTTGATACACCACTATAACCAAGTGTTCCGTTAGATCTGACTTTGTAATAAAGATGTCTAATTTGATTGCATACAGAGCCCCTGCACAATGAACCCAAGAAGTCACGTCCCTGCAACAGAAAACAGAGGATCAAAACAAACAGAGATCCAAATAGCTTCGATGAAAGAATCGGGTGGGTACAAGAAGAAGTCTAACCTGTATGGAACGATAAAGGCAGAACAAAAGTCCACAGAGTGGTAACAAGAAAAGGAACTTGACGGTGAATTCATCATTTGGAGTCTTTCCACCTCCGGTTCCAGGAAGAGACTCCTCGAGCCTTACCCTAATGCTCTGCAGTTATCCAGGCGAAACTTCACTTACAAACTAACTCAGAAGAACTTAACTTTTCAACAATAAGGAGAAAAAAATATGTACATCCACAGATAAGAAGACATACATGCCACGCATCAACAGGTTTCACGAGCCATGCTGTCCACCAGTCCCAAGGCTTAAGAGGACCGAGAGTGTAGTGAATAATGTGAAGTTTGCTGTCATCAACCATCCACTGCATAAAAGTAACGAGAATCTTAAGATTCTACAATTGAAACAAGAAAGACGATATACTAAACTCATCAAAACCAATCCTAAATTCGCCATACACACACATTCCAGATCACATCACTAGTCATAGAAAGAGAACCATACACCTAAGACCGAACTAATTACTATCCTAAAACTCAAACTTGAAAATCGAAACTACCTTGTTCGCAAGCATATAAAGACCAACATCTGCATTATATAACGTAGACAGCCTCTCCATTTTAGGAACCGGTCTAGCTTTCAAGTCTTCAGGGGACAAACTAGGATCAAAAACACGAGCACTCGGAAAATCAGGATAATACGAATTCAAGAACCCTTGATCACCCCCGGTATAAGACGACAAGGTCTTCACTTGTTTCATCATATCATCAAACAACGCTTCAGAAGGTTCAACAACCATAACACCAGAGTTCAACCTCTCAGAGTGTTTCAAGTTAGCACAAAACTTAGAACACTTAAATAGATCCTCAATGTTCTTCACCACAATAGTATCAGCATCAAGATACACAACTGCGAACAAAACACAAACATAACACATAAACATCGAACAGAGCTCTAGGATCTGATAAAGAAAAACACTAAAGGCTTTACCTTTTTTGTAATCAGTCATGTTGAAGATCTTAAGCTTTGTATAAACACCCCAGAATCTCTTGGGATGAACTTGATTTGGGTTTGCTAATAAACTAATCTTCTCTACTTTCCATCCATCAGCCTACACAAATTCAAATCTCAAAACCTCAAAAATCAATCTAAAAATGGCTTTTTTAGATTCGTTTAAGCTTCTAGAAATAGAAATTTTTGTAGAAATGAGAGAATCAAACATACCTTAAGTAGCTTGTTAGAGTAATCGGAAACACCATCAGATACTAAAACAACCATATCTTTGTTAGATCCAGTGTCTCGAATCGATTTACCCAGAACCCTAACTCCCAATAAGAACTCATCTCCATACAAAAGCGTGACGTAAGCTTCTTTAGTTGATTCAGATCCAAACGAACCTTTGAAATGGATCGAAAGAAACGTGATTGAGAAGAAGGTAACCCAGAAACTCGAGTTGAGTTTCTTCACCATGGATTCGGATCTCTGTCTATATTACTACTTCACCGTTTTCCACCGATATTCCCGAGAAAGTTTTTTCCCGAGAAAATGCTCTGCTTACGTTGAAATCGATTTGAATTTTCTTTCTTCCTTCATTGCTCTGTTTCTTCCTTACTCCGCCGTCGTTTTAGAAAATTAAAAAGCTTTTGCTAGCCTACGACTCGGTCTACCATACATAAACATCCCGCTACCACTTAGAATTCGCCACGTGTGAAATGCATTTCGTTTGTTGACTTTGCTAAACGACGACGTATTAAATGGAAAACGAAAGTTTTGTTTCTAGAAAAAGTGGATAATTTTAAGTTGTTTTTACTTTTGAGAAGAGGACATAAACATCTCAAAATTTAGCAGACTAAAGTGGCTACTGAATCTGCAAGAAATGGGATTGTCTTCTTCTTCATGGATGTTTAGGTTGATGCAGTAAGAAGTGCGGTTTCGGGTGAATCTCCGGAATCAAGGAAGCTTCTTGACAATGGCTGCAAACAAGAGAAGATCAACCAAATGCAAGAGACTGTGAGCAGGAAGAGAGATTGCTATCTTTTTTTTATCAGAGAAACTTGTATCAGAAATTCGACATGGGTTTTCGATTTACTAATTAATGTATATGTCTCTATGATCGACAAAAGGCATGGTTCAAGGCTTCCTATCGATAGGTAAGTAGTAAAACTTGCCTCGTTGTAATTGGTTCCGGAGAGAAAGAAAGGTTCCTTCTCTCGAATACCGCCATTCTCATGAAAGATTCTTTCTAGATCCTGCAAACCAAACCAGGAGAAAACTGGTTAAGATTTTTTCCTGCAAAGGTTGTTTGGAATAATCCTTCACAATGATTCTAATATCGAGAAGAATTCACCTTATGAGTCAAGATCTCAAATTCGAGTAGTTCCTCAGTGATTTTCTCAAGGACACGGCGATTTTTTAGGAGCATTCCCTTTGCCTTTTCGTACGCCAAGTCATAAATCTGTAGAGGAATAAGATGAGCATTACAGAAGTTTACTACATTTAGCCTTAGACAATGCTAGAACCAAATGAAAAGCAACGCTGAAATAAAAACTTTTAAAGGCTAGTGGCAGATATTTTGAACATATTGGAAACTAGAGAGCAAAACAAACCTTTTCGACTTTACCAGCCATTTCATATTCGTGACGGTTTCCCATACTCAAAGCTGAAACCTGCACAATTGAATTGAATAAACCAAACATAATAACGAAGTATCAGATGAGACATCGAAACGAACAGTAAACTGTATGCAAGATTGAATCATCAATGTTATAACTATCTAGCATTTGGTTCAGGAATACTAATCTCGAATGTAAGAAAGATGTTTACCGCGTTAGTTGCATAGTATACTGCAGGACTATCATCCGGTCCCCATCCATATTGAAGCACCATGCGTGTTGCAATCTGTCACAAGCCGCAAAATAATAATCACAGGGCGACGAAACGTTAAGTACGAAAGACAACGTGCTACGGCATAAGAGTAGAAAATGTTTACCTCTTGCGCTTGTGTTATTTCTGAAGAAGAAAGATAATTTTCTTCTCCGGGAGGAAGAAGCATTTGGGATGCAATGTGAGATCCAAAGCAGAAAACGAGCTTCTTCTCAAGATATGATCTTGATTCTGAATTCCCACTTGCAGAGCCTCCACTTTTAACCTTGGTGATTTTTGTGCATCCAATTCCTTCCCAGGAAGTAGGCTCAAGCCACAGATTATCGACAACATCGAAGTTTGGTATTAGAATCGCAATGAGAGCACGACCAGCAGCCCAGACAGCATGTGGGAACTTTGTTTCCCTTGTCCAATCAATAGGAGGATTCAGAAGTTCTATTCCATTGCTTATCTGTCCATATGGCTCCATCAGATCAACCACATTCTCCAAATCTTTAGGGGTTAAGTTGAGCCCAAGATGATTCACAAGCATTTTGCCCATTGACCTCACAACTTTGGTTTTCCGCAACCACGAGGGAACTATATGGCTAAACGTCTGTCAGAAAAGAGAAAGGTATCACCAGATGTAAACAAACTTAGAACTGAATAAAAATGGTTTGACAAAAGGGGAAGATGATGACAGATTGCTTACAGCAAGCCAGCTAACATAACTCAGAAGTTCATCCGTGTCCAGAAATTTGCTCCTGAAGGCACTACTTTCGAGAGCCATTGGAACAAGTTTCAGTTCTATAGGTCTCAATAAAGATGTCTTCTCTGAAACCTGTAACCACGAACTGTTAATTAACCGAGATAATGGAACCGGAGAATACATAACTAGAAAGAGATATGGGAGAGAGCAAAATAGAAATGACCCATCAAACTTTGAATATGCAAAGTGAATTCAATAATAGGTAACACAAATACAACCAGCAGCACATATAAACAACTTTCACAACTTAAGATTACCTTACGCCAATCCACTAGATCAATGAGATCCCTGTCCATGGTTTCTTCGGCAGCGTTGTATAAAATCCTCTCCCTTTCCATTTCAGTTGGACTTTGAAGATGGAATACTCTATCCATACGACCTGGCCTTCTTAACGCCTCATCAATCTGCTTATGGTTTCGTGTTGTAGCCATCAAAACTACACCATCCTGTTTCTCAAAACTGCATAAGTAGAAATTATAAACTATTGGGTTTCTGATACACCAGTTCTTTTTGCATTAGAGGCACTATTTGAGAAACCGTATTAGTGATACAAATCTGGACTTGATTTTTAATCAACAAAGAAATTGGCTCTTACGTACCCATCAAGTTCAACAAGAAGCTGATTAATGAAAGATTCATGATCTTGCTGTTTTGTATGAACGAACTTCCCACGTACACCAGCAAAGAGGTCAAAATCCTCCACAAATATGATAACGGGTGCCTAATTATCACAATAAATATCAGAACATAAGATTGCATGAAACTGATGTTACTAAAGGCTCAGAACCTGACTACCATGAGAACTCGAAAGTTAATATCTATGCAAAATGATAAATCAACAAAATAATTTGGGGCAACGCAGCTAACCAAGTCTCTTGCAGTTTGAAAGAGTTCCCTGACATTCGCTGCACTTTGACCAACCCATAGTCCCGCCTCCAACTCTTGAGCTTCAACATTGACAACAGGCACTCTTGCTTCGGCTGCAATAGCGAGAGCCAGTGAAGTTTTCCCTGTTCCTCTCTCACCCACAATAAGAACTCCCTGCGGCATGAATAAGCAATACTTAAAATTGGACACTGTCCTACATGGTAAGACACAACTATAAAGAAACATACCCGAGGTGCGCGGGCACCCATCTCCTGAAATGCCTTTGGATTTTGTAAAAATGCCACAACCTCGTTGATTTCTTCTCTCATAGACTCGATACTAGCAAAGTTTTTCAACGGGATTGGTGGATTTTTCACTCTCTTCATTCTCTCAAATGCAGTTTTTATGGGGTCGATTCCAGCCCTTCTCTTTTGTTTGATTCTCCTTTTCCTATAGGTAAAATATGATTTCTGCAAAACAAATAAAACAGAATTTGGTAATCAACTGTAAGTCTAAGGAAAATGAATGATCAACAAACGCATCGTGTAATAACTAGCTAGAATACAACTGTTCACTAGAAACTGATGGCGTTGAAAAGAGAAGAATAGGGGAAAGTTAAGTTGCATACCACTCTCCAGAATTTTCGCACGTTTGGATCTCGACGGAAGGGTCCGTAGCCAAGAACTCTTGGAACCTTTCTTTTCAGAAAGCGGAAAACATGATACAAAACATACCCATACACGAAACTTCGAATTAGAAACCAGAAGAACCACCGAAAATTTTCTGTGTAGCGGGACTTGTAGTTCATTTCTGCCTCAGACTGCCATTGCAAGTACCATGTAGAACCAACAGTCTGTTCTATTTCTTCTGGCCAAGCCATTCCCAGACGCAGCCTTAACTGTGTCAGAAAAAAAGTCAGAAAATTGAAAAGGAAATATTAGACTCCAGGAAACAGAAAAAAAAATCCAGATAGAATAAAGTAATACCTGGTAAGGAATAATAAATTCGATAACTGGAAACACAACCGCCACCATAATGTCATCGTTTACATCCCTTACTTTCTCTAATAAAATATCCTTTGCTTTTGATACAACTTGAGTCTTCGTTAATGCAGTAAAGGCTCGAGAAACCACCCTTGTAACCAACAGAAACTGTTGCTGAAGACTTAACTCTGACATGGGTATCCACATCAGATGAACAGAAGTTGGGATTCCGCAAGCAAGCATTTTGAGGTACAGAGCATTAAACCCTCCAAATTTCTCAAATTGCATCTCATACTCCTACAAATATAGAAAAGAGTTAGAAGCCTAAAATAAAAAAATCATCATAAAAATCAAGACTATAACTGGTAAACCTTGATGTCAACGTAATACTCCTTGTCATCTCCTTTTAGTGCAACATACATTACAGCAAAGTCATGTCTAATCCTGCAATTGTCAATAAGTTTCCTGGAAACTGCATATGGAACAGCCAAAGGGTCCATCTCCCACCTATCTTTGTCTTCATTATACCAAGTCTTTGAAACAACTCTATCTCGATCCAAGAGAACTTGTTCTTGTCTCTGTGCAATATACTGTTTACCGAAATCAACATCTTCTAAAAGTTTCTGTTTCAACTCTGCTTTTGCTTCTTCCTGCCACTTTTTCCAACCATGGCGTAGATGGAGCTGGATAGCTTTCGGAACAACCACCTCCTTCTCTCCAAACATCCATTTCAACTCAGCTTCAGGAAAGCCCTTGACAACTTCGCTTTCTGGAGTTTTTAGAACGAAAAGCTTTTCTTCGCCAAAATTTTTCATACGTCCTCTGATACGATTCTGAAGATCTTTCTGCAGCTTTTTCGATTCCTCAAGGCGTTTTTTGATGCGAAGAGAGAAATCCACTGAATCACAATCGAACAAGGGATTAACCTCCTCTAGTTCCAAAACATTAGGCAGTATCATTTGTTCCAAGTGCTCTCTTTGAGCGTTTACCAATTCTCGCTTAATCTCAGACTTTGGGAGTTTCGTAGCAGAGCTTTCAGGAATACTACAACCAGAAAATCAATTGATAGTGTGAATGAAACATGCAACAGTTTGTCGGCTGGAAAAAAAACAGAAAGCATATACATGATAAAGATATATTGAAATGCCAACAAAAATATATACTTAAACTAGGCGTATGAGTAAAAACAAGATAGTTTAGTAATCTAGAAGTGCCTTTTACCATCACCATTCAACGTGCACGCAATTAGATATCTCTCTTTCTCAGTTTGTAAAGCAGAATAAAATTATCTCCAGGAAAAAAATCATGGCTACATATATTACCTCTCAAAACTTTTTTGCTTCATTTCTCGGTTGAAGCTCTTAACCAACTCTTCACATTCTCTTTCAATGAACATAAGCTCCCTAACCCCAAAACTCAATGTTTTTGTCTCCTTGTTTAAAATGATATCATCAATCTCATCTATTCTTTCCCATATCTTATTGTACTCGCTCTCTATCATATCCACACGCTCTTCCAATTTCTCCACTTTCTCCCTAGCACCTTCCCTCGACAGTTTTTCACTCTCTTTCTTCAACCTTAGACCCTCTTCTACAATCTCATCGGCTCGTTTCATCAATACATCTCTCTCCTTCCTCAACCTTCTCATATCACTATATAATCCACTCATTATCTCTTTCTGCAGTTTCTCCTTCTCCTCCTTTACATCATCCAAAGCCGTTACAATTTGAGCAGCATCTCCATTTTCCTTTCTTACATTCTCAATACTCTTAAGCAAAACCGAGACAGTCTCCAACAATCTCCGAGTATAACTCGAAAACTCATGATCAATCGATTTCAAAACCACTTCTTTTTCTCTCACGGTCTCTTTCTTTCTCTTCCATATCACATCACTAAGCAAAGGCAAAGCTAAAGCTGGAGCTTGAAGAGATTGAATCGGTGTAAACCCAATTGCAATACAGAACAAGGCGTAAACTAATGGCTTTGATACAAACTCTACTAAACTCTCTCTCGTCTTTGCCCTAGTACTCTCTCTACATACTCTCACTGATTCACACTCCTCCGAGCTCACGAAACTCCCATGTCCGCCGGAAAAACCAAAACATCCTCTAATGGGCACGATTCTCCTAGATTTCTCGGAATCTCTACACCCAAATCTTCGGGTTTTAACCCGATATCTAGACTTCAACGATACTACACCTGAGCTAAGAGAAACCGGAGACAACTGTGTGAAAAATGGTGAAGAGATTGAAGAAGAAGAAGAAATCAAATCCATCGCAACACTAACACCGAAGTGAAATTCAACGACGAAATGAAGAAAACGTCATAAACTCCATTTCAAGAGCTCTCAATATGACTCCGATTTGAATATCTCCGGCAACTCGCTAAGCACTGAGAAGAAGAAGAAAATCTGAGAGGTTTATCGAAAGAAGAAGTAGATAGAGAGAAGAAGAAGAAGAAACGGTTCCGGTTTTCAATATATACACACACAATTATTAAACCGAATTACAATAAACCAATTATACTAAACCGGACATTGTAGATTTACAATGAGACAGAACCCTCTGATTCAACAAGAGGCTTTCTCCTTTCAACAGAGCTCATCACCTTCCCAGTTATCTTTCTCCTTTGGACCTGTAGGACCTTCTTCTCCATAAAGAGCAATGGGAAACAAATCTACAATGTTCTCTATAGAGAATCTAACAACAAGAGGAAGAAGATTCATGATCTTATTGATCTCTGAGCCTGAATCATATGCAATGGTTGGTCCCCATTCTCTCATATACTGTAACCAACAAGGCTCAGTCACAGCTCCTTTGCCTAAATACTCAGCTGCTACTATCACATACCTTTGGCTTGAGTCCACAATGTACTTGCTTTTCGCAACGTCGTTTCTTACTCCGATCCCGAGCTTTGATGATCCTTGGAGATACATTCCCGGGTGAGGGAAACTAGCATGCCCGTGTTTAGACGAGTAGACAGCCGGTTTGTTCCCTTTCACAAACTCGATGTCAGATGCGTCAACCCAACCGCCGCCACTGTGTTGGGAGAAGAACATTTGCCAAAGCTCGCCAGAGAAGTTGCATATGCGGAAAGTGAAATGTTCCCAATCGCCGACGTGTTCTCCTATTCGGGTCATAGGTAGAGTTAAGGGTCCGATTTTGAGCGTGGCAGGTCCGTTAAAGGGGCAGAAAATCCACATCACTATGTCGGTGAAGGTTCCACCGAGTGCTGGTTTCAGGTGAACGTAAAGCTCTGAGCTTTCGAGGTTTCCTTTCTTGAGATTACTCTTTGCTTCTTCGTCTTCAGGAAGATCTATCCAGTATCCCATATCATTGCATCCTCCAGCCGGCAAGTTCGAGCCCGTGGAGTTAATCGGTTCTCCTTGTGATTTCCCTGCCCGATACAACAAAGCTCCGTTTTTAAAGAACCATTGTACAGATGAAGGCATGTAAGACTCTTCCGGGTGGAAATAGACTGTTGGTCCGTAGTGTTTGATAACCGCATGAACCTGATCAAGATTTGGCATCGCGTGTAAAGTCGGATCAAGATTCTTTAAGCAGGCAATATCACGGACAGTCCTATCAGACGAGAGATCATAAGTGCAGCAAAAGAAGGACCCAACAGCTACACCTTGTGACTCCATCCCTCTCTCGCAAGGTCGGGTGGTCCATACACTAAAAGGTGAACCAGAGCGATTCGACTTTTTTGAAGAGCTCACTTCAAGTATCATCTCAAAAGTTTCACAACTCTCAGTAAGATCCTCTCTTACACATCTAACCTCCTCTGTCTCAGGTTCCTCAGGTCCATCGGTAACAATAACTCCCATTGCTCTATAACCAGCCGGAGGATTTGGTAACCAGAAATAGCCACCGCCATTTTCCTCCGAATCTGCACTCCAAACTAAAGAATAACTCACAGGCTTCTTCAGCGGCGGAAGATCATCAGCATTGACGGGTTTGCTAGCCCGAGCAGCGAGTATACAACCTCGCAAGGGCTGATCAGTTGACTGGCAATAATGACCAAGGCAGTGGAAACCTTCTGGAATTTCCTCTGCTCTATAAAATGTCGCACGTTTAGATTTCCCGTGCGATGAATCAAAGCTCCAAACTCTATGGAATCTGGTGATTTTCACCACTTCTATTTCTCCAAGGTTTATTCTTCCCGTGGCGAAACCTTTACCTGCAAAGAGATTGACAGTAAACAGAAAACAAACTAAGAACACTTATCAATAGAAAGATAGCATTGATCGAACCATAATAACACGAGAACGCTCTTAGCTTTTATCTTTAACATAATACACAAAAGATCTTGATTCATTAGCTTCCAAATTTATAACCAAAACTGCTTTATATGATCAGACAACATTAACAAAACCAAACATTTCCAATTATAGCAAAAGTAAGTTTTCATGTGAAAGTATTAGACTTGAAAGAAAACTTTGAAACAGAGTCAAACAAAGACGACAGGAAGAATATTCAGAAGCATCTTCCTCGCTCTTCACGTTTCAATAAACCAGACAATAATTAATCTTATCATCTTATCCAAAAAATTATATAAAATTTAGCCACAGGATTAGATAGGATTAACCAAGAAACATTATCTTATGTAACCAAGAAAGATAAAATATTGATATTATGATTAATCAAAACTCAATTTGATTAAACCAAATCTAGCTATAAACATCTTTTAATTATAGGTTTTGATTATTTCTCTCTACATTATCCAAATTGTTCTTCACAAGTTTGCAATATATCAAGAGTTTCATAAATTCGAAATCTTGCAACTTTGAGTTTCATAATTTTTAAAGAAATTGCTCATTTCCAGTTTAAAAAAGGAAACTTTTTAATACCTTGTGGCCAACGAGGAAGAGGAGAAGGAAGAGAAAAGGGCTTTGGCTCGGAATATTCCAAATCAAACTGGGAGATTCCTCTGCTCCAGTAAAAACAGTCGCATCCAAACCCAAACATCTTGTGTAGATTCAAGATTTCTCGCCGGAATCTGGAAAATTAAGAGAAACCCACCAAAACCCACGAGTTGATTTCAAGTGGGTCAAGTTCAGATTCTCCGATTGTTTCTCCGGTAACTGAAAAAACCACCGTTTCTATGCGTCTCTCTCTATGCCCCTCTCTCTCTACCTATCGATTTGGGGGAAATTTAGAGAGCGAGAAGCAACATAAAGAAGAGAACTTCTCGCTCCCGGAGAACTTCACGGCGGAGAGAGAGAGAGAGAGAGAGAGAGAGAGAGAGAAGCAAAAGATGCGTTGAAGTTGTGATTGCGTTAAAAAGAAGAGAAGATTGATGATGAAGTTAATGGTGTGTTTTGCGTTTTATCTTTTTCTCTTTGTCCCTTTCGTAAAATTATTTTCATAATAACCCCAATATTATACAAATATGCAGATTAGCCCCTCAAAAAACCAATAACGTAAAGGAAGCTTTATTCATACATTTCACCTCATACTTTTTCATATTTGCATAATTTAACCATTTTATACCCGCCAAAATAAAACAAACGCAATGTTTTTATCTCAAGTCGCGGAATGACTAAACGTTTCATCTACAGCACTAAGATTGACTACTTTGTTATTATTATACCTCCTCTTGGAGCTATCTCCTTCTCCGCCGCTGTCGCCGCCACAAGTAATCGAAATTTCGCATCCGAAAACGTTACCAAAACAAGAAAACAACCCTTTTTTACTCTCTCCACCGCCGTTTCTCCGCCGTTGTTTCTCCTTCCTCCTCCTCCTCCGCATCTTCCTCCTCCTTCCGCCGCCTTTCCCGCTAGAATCATCGCTCTCAACCGCAACCGCTCCACCCGCAATATTTTTCTCAGCTCTCCACCTCTCAACTCTATGCTCAATCCCTTCCGTCTTCCCTTCAAGAATCGAACTCGCGTCCTCTTTCGCCGCCGCAACCGCCGTTTTTTGCCTATTATAAAGCCCTTGAGCAATCGCAGCCGCAACCACAGACGCAGATGGTCCAATATCAGAGCTACAAAGCGAACCATTCACCATACTATCCGCACCAACAACAACCACACCACCTCCTCCTCCTCCACCACCGCCGGAAAACCTTGCTCCGCCGGTAACAACCCCTGTTTTCACCCCGTAATCATTCGTAGACGTCGTTAAATCCGTCTGATCGCTATTCGTCCGCCTATGCGGCATCATCTTCAAACCCTCTTGCTCTCTCCTCCCTCTTCTACTCCCATCTAAAACCTCAATAGACAACGGCATACTCCGTTGACCACCGTCAAGAAGCGCAACACCTAACCTTAAAAACCCTTGAAGCCGCCCCGAAGGACGACGAATCTGAAGCGTCACGAGCCTCATATTGTTATTACCACCACCACCATCATCACCATCACTAAAACCAGACCAAGGAGCAAAGAGATCACTAAGAAGAACATTCACAGTACCAACAAGAGCATCTTTAGCCCAAGCAGCTGCATAAATCTCAATCACAATAGCAGATGCATCAACATCAAGAATCTTTTCGTTAACACGAAACACAAACTTCTCGTTCCAAATCGGATTAGCTCGGTTGCTTTGATCAACACGAGTCGTGAGTTTCCTCATCGGATCGGTGTTGATCCAAGCAACAGAATATGTCTTCATGTTTCTTGAAATGGGAGCAAGATCTTGTGCAGAGATTAAGTTAATCTCAAGAACAGGACATGCGAATTTGAACTGACCCATTATGCCTTAGAAACAGAGGATTAAAGAAAGTTTCTTCCTTTTGTTCTCACTTCGTCTTCTCATGAATAGATTGAGAAGGAGAATAAAAAGAATGAAAGAAGAAGCGTAAGATAAGGAAGAAGCTATTGGTTTTTTTAGACATGATCAAGAACATGACCGTTGATTTTTTTTTTTTGTTTCACTGTAATTTAACGGAAAGTTAGTTATAAAAGTTGGAGACATTCATTTTTTTGACTTTTAAAATTTTTTTTTTAAGAGTTATTGACTTTTGTTTTGTTGTAATGTAAAATTAAAGATGTAGTAAAAGAGGAAAAAAAGTTTCTGTAATATCGATATTTTTAACAAAAGTTTTTGACTTTATATTTTTGTTTGTAAATTTAGATTGTCATTTTTAATTAAAAGATTCTAGATTCTTTATTTTTTTTCTCCTTTTGATGCTTATCCTTGTTTAGCTCTTTAATTAGTTTTGTGTTTGATTTTGGCTTGAATATATAGTCGTAGTGATATATATCAAAAGAAAAAAAAATCTAGAATCTATTTACTAAAAGAATTTTAATCTAGAAATAACATACATTTTATTAAATGCTACAAAATGTTTTTCAAATTTGTGTCTTCTAGACATTTCTCTCAACGCATTACTAAATTTTGCCGAGTTTGTGTCTCTATCCATTTATCGTGTTACTTACGTTTTTACTGTTTTATAATGTAGATTTGCCTTTCGGGTATGGTGTCTAATGAGGATGTAATCATTTAAACTTTAATGGAAGAATTTAGTTGAACAAAAAAATATTTGAACCCCTAGTAGACTTGTTTAACATGATACCTTGTTAGGTATATTTAGTTGAGCAGAATATCTTTTGTTACTTCTTTCTAAAATATCATCAAAATCTATCACTTTGAACTGCATCATACATTGTATATTGAATTATTGATTTTTCTTTTTCCTATTTCTCACATAGGCAAGAGTTAATACCGTTAAAAGGAGATCCTAGATTCGAGTTGCATTGAGATAGATTGGCTTGCCAAATACGAGTATCTTATCTAGTATAACTTCACCATGGGGGAATTAGGGTCACAGGCTTGAACCTCCTTACGATATTACCTTTACAAAAATCACAAACCACCCGAGACAAAATTAATATAATGAATCTCACGGCTAGAGAATCATACCAACTAGAAGAAGAAGATCAACAAAACTTTTGACTGGTTGTTTATAATCACAAGCCCTTGACCTCACAAGTCATAACCTAACCATATACACATATGTATACACACTTAGACATTATCTAAACTACCACAACTTCCATCTCTATTTACTAATATATACAATGGTCAATGAACTAATAATCTCTCTCTCTCTCTCTCTCTCTACACACTACATTTGGCTAAAACATGATTCTCTTCGCGCAAATCCTAATCCTAATCTTTATATATTTTTCATCTCTCATCATCTATGCTTCCTCATTGGATTACAACACTCTAGTTTTCAAACAATGCGACTCATCAAACACAAACATTGTCCAAAATCCAACAAAATATACAAGTCAGAATCTCTTTCTTCGTGCTCAAGCTGTTTCTTCTTTCTTACACAAGCTCGAATCGAAATCTTCTAGTTCAAAGTTCTTTAAGACTCTAGTTGGCAACGAAGAACATGCTGTCTCTGGATGGTTTCAATGTAGAGAAGATTATTCGAGTGAGATATGTCATAGATGCATTAGTGATCTTCTTGATATTTCGTCAAGATTGTGTGGAAATGCCACTTTGGCTCGTGTTCATCTTCTAGGATGTCACTTGGTATACGAGATCGAACTTATTGATACTCCTAATGCTCGTAAGTATTTTGAAAAATTTCATAAATTGCATATGTTACTTAAAATACTAAAATAAAAAGCATAAAATAGTGAAAAAATAAAGGAAAATTGGTTGGATAATTTCTTATGTATATATGTGTTATATAACCTTTTTTCTATATATAACCTTTTAACTTCTTAATTTAATTGAAGTTTTAATGATATATAATTGTTAAGAAACTATACCAACTTCTTTTAAATTATTTTTTCAACACCATTCACTTCTTGATTTCATTTTTTTTTGTAAGCTAATAATCATCATAACTATAAGTTGTTGGAAACACCGGAACATGGCCTTATTCACAAGATATGTGACCAAGCTACGGCGGAGACGTTGGCCGGATTCGAAGAGATAAGGACGGAGGCGCTCGCTGCAGCCGAAATAGGAGTTGTTGACGGGCATGGATTCTACGAGGATAGCTCTAAGCTTATCCACGTCGTGGCTCAATGTGATGGCCACGTTGAACCGTGTGATTGCGGTGAGTGCGTTGGTGCAGCCGCGGCTGCAGCCGCAGAAGAATGTCGGTGGTCTATTGCCGGTCAAATTTACTTAGAAGGGTGTTACGTTGGGTATACATATTACCCTCATGGGTTCCCCGGTGATTCATACCACGGTACGTTCGTTTATGTATACAAATAAGTATAAATGTACATATTCGAGTTGCGTTGGTAGAGACTGGTTTGCCAAAAACAAATATTTTATATAATTTGATTTGTTATGGGTAAGGTTGTCGGCCCTTGGCCTAAGCCGGTCAAGTTTGAGCTTGCGACCGTATATATTTTATCGACCCTGGTTTTACCATATATTTTATCTTATATGATCTGATTTTGTTATGGGTAGGTCATGAGTCCAAGCTGGTCAACCTTGGGTCTACCGCCCTTGGTTTTACCATGTAGTTTTATTTGTTTTGTAATATAAAAGTTCCACCGGCCCAAAAAATTTGTTGGGCTTGCGGCCCTTATAAGTCATGGAACGGTACTGATTATGAGAGATTAAGGGTCTATAGACCCTGAATCTTCTGATTATCGGAAAAAAAAAATCGAAATGAATATATCTATAAGTTAGTGATGTACCTAAGTTTGCATTTGTTTTTTTTTCTTCTTTGGCAAGAAGGAGGAAAAGTAAACACGGGAAAGTCATTGGCGATAGTTGTAGGAGTAGTAGCTGCTTTGGTCCTTCTTGCTATCTTTGTCATGTTCCTCAAGAGTTTGGGTAAAAAAGGAGATGGTAAGTTTATTTACTTGTCAACTATTATTTTGCAATATTATAATTTTTTTAGTTATGTATTTATGATGCTTCTTAATTTGTTATTAAAAATGACTTCTAAGATAAAAATATATGTTGACTAATTAATGAATTTTGAGGAAATATTCAAATTTGTATTGCAGATTGTTGAAGAGTTGATAGGAAAACGATTTTGCTATACGTCAAACCAAACCAAAGAAGGCTATTCTCCACGACAAAAAATATCAAAGTGAGCATGGGAAAATAACAAAAGCTATAAAAGGAAACCTTTTATGTATTGAATTAATCAAGCATTTTGAGAAATAAAAATGTAAATATAATACTCTATTTAACTTCTGTCATTTTGTAGCATTTGAAATATTTATTACAAAATTATTTATTTATTTTATTAAATAAAATTTCCAGTCTCACAAAAAAATTTAGAAGTAATAATAACTAGTTTGTTGGTCATATACGATATTAAAATTTTATAGATAATATAGTTTTGATAACTCGGTAATATAACACTTTCTCGATTTATTAATTATATTATGCATTTATATGCTAAGCTAAAAAAGTTATTATTGTATTATTTTAAGTTTTATTATGTACACTTTGTTATATATGTTTTAAATTTGGATAATAGAATTCATTTAATATTTTATGGCATAATGAAATATTTTCTTTTTTTTTACAATCTACTCCGCTAGAAATTATGATTTTAATAACGCCTAATATCATTTGTTTATATACACTTAACATTCATTTGCTTTTATCAAATTTTCTTTTTTCAATTGTTTAATTAATTTTTTCCCTTTTTTATATTTCCGATTTTTAATCAATTAAAATTGTAATCAACCACTTTAATTTTTAATATGAGCCAAATTCAAACTTTCCAAATAATATATATACAAGATATGACGTTAAAATAAAATAAAAAATAAGATTTATGTATTTTTTTGGGTCTATAAAGAGAGTATTAGCCCATTAACTATTATATATATATTGTCTCTAAAAGTCAATGGGCCCAGTGAATGGACTTTAACATTTAAAAATAATCTCTCTCTTTATCTTTTTATAGTATAAGATAAACAGTTACTACATTTCCGATACTGAGATCGTGTTTTAACTAATTACTTATTTAAATCTCACAAAATTGTTTATTCAAAATCTCTCTCTCATTCTCTCCGCTGCATGCGATCAATCGCCGTCGTCTTCAACAACCGTCTTTCGCCGTCTCTCGTCGAAGCTCGAGGTTTTGTATATTCTCTTCTTCACCGTCTACATCTTCTTCTTCTTCTTCTCACTGTATATCATTCACTCGTCTTATCGTTATCACTTGTTCAATCTCTAGTTTGCTTATTCCGCGAAATTCTGTAACTGTTTTAGGCTTGAAGATTCGTAGATTTCTCTAGAACTTTTCTCATTATCGTCTTTGTGTGGATTCTGCATTTGCAGTTTCTGTTTTTAGGGTTTGTTTGTGTGAGGATTTTGGTTGATTATTGATAAGGAATTTGAATATTTCGAAATCATCTCTCTCTGAATCGATCACTTACATGAACGATTTTGCAGGTTGTGTGTTTGGAAGTAATCTTGAGATGAAACTAGCAATGTCCACTGATGAGAAGACGAAGGAGAATGTACGCAAAGCTTATAAGAGAACAAGGGAATTAGATATTTCCGATGAAAAGACGAAGCCAACGCTTAAGCGGCTTCTGAAAGAGTCCGGTTCGAATTGGGAATACATTAAACTTGATAACTATAGTGCTTTGATTGATGCTATTTACTCTGTTGATGACCATAAGCAAAGTGAAGAAGGTTCATCTAATGGCAATAGAGGGAAGAATGTTGTGGTTATTGACAGTTCCGTTACTCTGAAAAGGAGTTACGAAGCTCGTTCTGCGACCACGTCTGTTCAGGAGGTTAATGGTGATTGGAAGAGGAAATATAAGAACAGAGTTTCAGACATAACGAAAGGTTCAGAGAGCGTTGACATATCTTTGGTTGATGATGTTGGGACTGAGGAATTGCCGAGGTTTACTTACATTCCTCACAACATTGTATACCAAAGTGCTTATGTCCATGTGTCTTTGGCTAGGATTTCCGATGAAGATTGTTGTGCAAACTGTAAGGGGGATTGTCTTTCGGCTGATTTTCCGTGTCCTTGTGCTCGTGAAACTAGTGGAGAGTATGCTTATACCAAAGAAGGGTTGCTAAAGGAAGACTTTCTGGACACTTGTCTTAAGATGAAAAAGGAACCGGAGACTTTCCATAAGTTTTATTGCCAAGACTGCCCTTTTGAGAGAGATAACGATAAGGGCACACATGCGAAATGTGGTGGACACTTGATCCGGAAGTTCATTAAGGAATGCTGGAGAAAGTGTGGGTGTGATATGCTGTGTGGAAATCGAGTAGTGCAGAGAGGGATACGGTGTGGATTGCAGGTAACATTTCTGGGAGATACGACTCTGAGTCCTAAATGCCGACCATAATCTTTACTAAAATAGTCTCCTACATAGCTTCTTGTCTTGATGTTTTGGCTTTCTCATGATTCTTAACTACTTACCACGGTTTTCTCCTCGGTTTTTCTTTCCCCTTTTCATTTGTTTGACAAGCGAAATATATGTTTCAGGTTTACTTTACTCAAGAAGGGAAAGGATGGGGTCTTAGAACACTGCAAGACTTGCCGAAAGGAACATTTGTCTGTGAATACATTGGTGAAATAGTGACCAACACAGAGTTATACGAGCGGAATACAAGCTCTAGTAGTGAACGGCATACATATCCTGTAACTCTGGATGCAGACTGGGGTTCTGAAAAGGATTTAAAAGACGAAGAAGCTCTTTGCCTTGACGCCACGTTCTGTGGAAATGTCGCAAGGTTTATCAATCACAGGTATCAGTCAACTCTCGTTTTCGTGCTTCCCTCGAGATTTTATTCCTTCTTGTGAACTTTATCGCTGATGCAGATGCGAAGATGCAAACTTGATTGATATTCCGGTAGAAATAGAGACTCCTGACAGACATTATTATCATGTAAGTAAATGATTTCTCCACTCTATGATCTTCGTCAAGGCACTGATTTTGCAATTATGGTGTTTGTCATGTGCAGATTGCCTTTTTTACCATGCGAGACGTGAAGGCCATGGATGAATTGTCGTGGGTAAGCACCATGAACACGCGTATTTCTACTATTCCCATAACGGTATTCACTTTTGAGTTGTACACATAGTAAACCCAATGTTGTTTTAATCTCAGGATTACATGATAGACTTCAGTGATGAAAATCATCCTGTAAAAGCATTTAGATGTTGCTGCGGAAGTGAATTATGCAGAGACAAAAAAAGAAGCGGTCAGTTATCTTTACACATTGCTCACACACATTCGAAGTTAAGAGACTTGATTTGTTTAGTACGAGATTCAAACCAAAATACCATTTGGTAAAGAACATTGATTCGTAGAACACTATACCAAACAGAAGAATAGCTTCAAAGAAAACCGAATCTATCGGCTAATTCATACATTATGGTTGGTATATGTCAGGTTCTCGAGGCAAATCTATAGAAAGAAGAAAGATTGTTCCTGCTAAAAACCAACCACGTGAGACTAGTAGCAGCATAGTTTGATCCAATCCTTTGTTTCGTTGAGTGTTACTAACAATCTTGAATTCGTAATGCAGGTCCTAAACCGGTGGCATTAAAGCGCAAATGAGACTGATCGATAAGAGAACATAACCGACTTCTCGCTTTGATCCATCCTTAGATGCTCTTAAGTTTAATCTGCTTTCCTTTTAGTTCAATAATCTGAACTTAGCATTATTCTTATGGTAAAGTAGGCAAATAATTTTGTTAAAGGTTCTAAAGTTTTGTTGCCTAACCAAAGCAAACTCACTCTTTAGTAGCTATGTTCTAGATATTTTCATTTCAAATAAATAAACATATGCCTTTACTTAACCAAGAAATTATTAACATATATGCCTTTATTTCTCCATATTATCTAAAAATAGTGTAGTTTTGTGAGAAATAAAGTGGAATTTATAATTCTTTATCCAACACTTAGATCCTAATTTTCCAAAAAATATTTCCCCAAATCTCATTTCATTAAGCCGATAGCAGAGCCGGTGACAAATTTTTCACTGAGAAAAACCGAATAGAAATCAAAAATTTTTGAGAAAACCGTTTAGTTTTGCTTTTTTTGGAAAGACTATCGGCTAAAAAAATCCATAACTGAAATAATTTCACTGCAAAATAATGTTGTCAGGCCCATGTTAATTGCATTATTGGGCTTCTTGATAATTTTTTCGGCCCATAAAGTAAAGCCCATTTTAGCACAACAATACTAATAGAAAACCCTAGAAGAAGCCATTCACATATAAATACTCTCTCTCTCTCACTGCCGCTAAAACTCTGTTCTAAGGAGAGAGCTCTGCAACAATGTCGAAGCGAGGTAAACGACACTTCAACTTTTTGCTTTCTTTCGTTCTCTGTCACCAACTCTTATACATAGATCTTGATCTAAGCTCTCTCAAATGGTAGATTTATGAACTCTTATACACAGATCCATTTGTTTTTGATTCATTTCCAGTGATTGTTCTTACTCTGTGTTACGTGATTATGAACATAACTCTTGATCTGTGTGAATCATAACTGTTGATTCGTTAGATCGTAACCAGAAGTGAGATTTACTTTGGTTGATGTTAATAGTAGAATCTGTAATTTGCTTATAGGAAGAGGAGGAACCTCTGGTAACAAGTTTAGGATGTCACTTGGTTTACCAGTGGCAGCTACTGTGAACTGTGCTGATAACACCGGAGCTAAGAACCTTTACATCATTTCGGTTAAAGGTATCAAAGGTCGTCTTAACCGTTTGCCTTCGGCTTGTGTTGGTGATATGGTTATGGCTACTGTTAAGAAAGGTAAACCCGATCTTCGTAAGAAGGTTTTGCCTGCTGTCATTGTTAGGCAGAGGAAGCCTTGGCGCCGAAAGGACGGTGTTTTCATGTATTTCGAAGGTAAAAGCTTCGGTTCTGTTGATGAGGATTGTTTTCGTAAGTGTGGAAAGTCTTATTAAGATTTTTGTGGGTTGTGTAGATAATGCTGGTGTTATTGTCAATCCCAAAGGTGAAATGAAAGGTGAGAATCTTATAGTTTGGCTCACAATCTTCGGATAACTCGAAATAAACTCGATTTGTAGCTTATGAATCTCTGTTTCTCTATGCGAATAGGATCTGCGATCACCGGACCTATCGGGAAGGAATGTGCTGACTTGTGGCCGAGAATCGCTAGTGCTGCGAATGCTATCGTCTAAGCGAAGCCCGGTTCGTTGTTTTGAGTGTTGAAGCGCTTTGAACTATCTCTTGAGGATGTTTTGGTTTCTTCTGTTAGACTTTGTGTTGTGTCTTAAACATGATTCTAGTTTCTATAAGAACTTCTTTGTCACATTATCGTTTTAGCCTATGGTTTTTCTTATGATTTTATTCAAATTTATCTGCTTATTTGTTTTTAGTTTCTAAGGTCAATTGATTAACAAATGTGGAATGGTTCTTGTTCTGGTTAAGTTCGGTTAATTATAATTGGAGCAAATAAGAAATGTATAAAATTTTAACATATTGGGTCATGTTCCTATATTTGGGCTTTTATATATTATTGGGCTTTTGTGAAATCTTGTTTTGTTTTGGGTTAAAAGAATAAAAAGATAAATTTTATGGAAATTTAATTTCATTACATTAATGTTTATTTCTCATTACATTATGAAATGTTTGGCGTTATTATATAGCATGATTTAAAACATCTTTATCATTTTTATAATTTCATAAATAAGAATAAATTAGTATTAAACTATATTAATACCGAATTAGGTCAAACTTTTTAAAAAAAAGTCTCTAATAGTATTAATATTATTGCGGTTGACGTAGTAAGCACCGAGCAAAATTCAACCAATCAAAATAGATTCCAACATCAGATGGACCCCACCATATACATTAAACTAACACGGTCGTTATAAATCCTCTACGGCAAAGAACATACTCTTACCATACTCTAACTCAAATCTCCTTCGTTAATATTTAATCCAACGGTCACTAACAAACCAAAGACCTTAGAGAGACAAAACTCGTCTTCTAAAACAGAGAGCTCTTTGTTTCTGAAATGGAGAAAGACAAAAATACTAAACAAGAAGACATTCTTTTTTCTTCGTTTGGTTTCAATCATTCGCTTAAAGTTTCGATCTTTCGATTTGGGTATTTGATTCTGTGTGTTTGCTGCTTAGTGCTTGCTCGAGTAAGATTCTGTCTTTTTTTTTCCTTGTTCTGTTTCAAGCAAAGATTCCATCATCCATTTTCTTTCTTTCTTCTTCGACTGATCTTTTTTTAAAGATTCGAAATCGGTTTGTGTTTCGGTGAGGTTTGATCTTTAAAAGTGATAAACTTTTGCAGATTCTATCTGATTTTCACGAAGAAATTCGAAAGTTCAATCATGAGATGTTATAATTTGTTATATAGTCTAAGATTCTTTTTATCTTCAATGGTCAAGTCATTTTTATTATCGAATATTTTTTCGATTTACTTCTATGTAATAAGATTCTCCTTTCTTGATGAAGATGTTACAAAATTTTGATAAGACTTCATTAGAATGAATGTTAATATGTCCTCATTGTGACTCTTTTGCTTATATGTCTCTGTGATTTTATCAAAAGCCATATCGCTTTTATTAACCGAAATTTCGCAATTTTAATTTCATTCTTGCTTTTGATTCCATATCTTATTTTGTGGTCCATGTTGATTTTGATGCATCTCTTGGTTTCATGGCTTAAAAACAAGTTTAGTTTTTGGGTAAGAATATAACAAAATTTTCATCTTGTTCGATTTTATCTTAAGTGAAAAATATGTCCTTTGGAGCCATTTTGATGTATATAAGTTAGTGATAATGAGTCTCATTTGCTAATACACTTTGTCTTTGTTTGGATTCTCATATACTTTGTTGTTCTTCTATGACACTTACTAGTGATTTCGGTTTTTCGACGTTTATGTCTTCGTTTTTTCCTTTCCAACAACTCGAGATGAGAGATCATACCATTATAAGTTTCCTAACTCTTTGTGTGTTTCATCAGGACAAGAACTAATGAATAATCCTGTACCTTGTCAAGTGTTTCCTCTAGTCTCTAGTGGTAGTTCTTCTGGATTCTGCAATGGTTTGTATGTTTCGTCCCACGAAAGAACTTCTTCACAAACGCGGTCATCAGAAGGGAAGAGACAGGAGGAAACACAATCCTTGAATCAATCTCAAGAACAGAACAATATGACTTGGTCTGAAGATCAGCTTCAGCTTCAAGGGTTCTTTGACTTTCATGTTCCTGATCCACAAGCAGAGAGCAGTAGAGGAGATATGGTCTTAACCGAAGAAGTTCATTCGAAAAACGAATGGCCAGATTGGGCGAATCAACTTATCTCTGTTGATGATGGTTTAGAACCAAATTGGTCAGAGCTTCTAGGTGATCCCAATGTCAACAATCAAGATTCAAAGGTTCGTTTTCGATGCTAAATGTGAGTCTCTAGCTTCAAGATTCTTATTGAGAAAGATTCTCATGATTGTGTTACAGATACAAACACTCTCTTCTGAGATAGCTAAGCAAGAGATGGTAGTGGATCCATCACCATCAATGGAGCAATGTAATACCAAAAACTCGATAACATCTAAGCAAAGAATGCGTTGGACACCAGAACTTCATGAAGCATTCGTCGATGCTATTAATCAACTTGGTGGTAGTGAAAGTGCGTAAGCTTCTCCTTCTCATAACTCACAAGTTATCAATAACTCATATCATTCTCTTAGCTTATACTTATAAACCATAGGAGCTACACCTAAGGCTGTATTGAAGCTCATCAATAGCCCGGGGCTAACGATTTATCATGTCAAAAGCCATTTGCAGGTTACTTTTTGTTCATATGCTTTCTTCTTTTCGATTTCGGTTTTCGGTTTTGTATGCTTTAAACCATCTTTTATATTGTGGACTTCTTCAGAAATACAGAACAGCAAGATATAAACCGGAGATTTCAGAAGATAAAGGTACTCTTATATATGTTTTCCTTAGATTATAACATCTTTATACTAAAGTTGTTTACCTTCTTTAACCGAAGAACCTTCGGAGAAGAACTTGAAAACCATCCAAGATATCAAATCTCTTGACTTAAAGACGTAAGCAAAAGATTTAGTTCTTCATTTATAACACCAAAGGAAAGTCTTTCTTCGTGTTTACGATATGTTTCTCACTTTTCTTCAGGAGCATTGAGATCACTGAAGCTCTCCGGTTACAAATGGAAGTTCAGAAACAACTCCATGAGCAACTTGAGGTATGATCTCAACTTGCATAAAAGATTACTATGTTTTTGATCTGATCTGATCTTTGGTCTTAAATACAATGCAGATTCAAAGATCATTGCAGTTACAAATCGAAGAACAAGGTCGATATCTTCAGATAATGATTGAGAAACAACAAAAGATGCAAGAGAAGAATAAAGATTCATCATCAATGCAACAACAAGAAGAAGAAGCTGATCCTTCAGCTACATCACTAAACCTTTCACATGATCAAATTGATTCTGCTTCTGTGACTAATAGGAAACGTGCTAGAGAAGATTAAAGACATCTCTTGATCTGATGATACTGACCTTTGTTCTAGGTTTTGTTGGAACCACAAAGATGTTTGTTGAACAAGTTTGTAATTGTGTATAATAAAAGAAAGTGTTCTTTGTTCTTTGCTTTTTAGTGAAAAAAAAAACTCACTTGACACGCACGTAAAGTAATTTAAAAACCTAATTTAAGTAAACAGACTTACTGCTGACGTGGACAAATCAATGTCGAGTTGGATTCTTGTCGGATGATGAGTCAGCAATGTAATGAAGCTGACGTGGCTTTATGACGTCATAAAAAATTTCTCTCCTTCGTTTTATCTTCGTTCCCAATTTCTTCAATTCGAGAGAAGAAGCTAAAAGCATAAAGCTTTCGAGAGAAGAAGAAGAAGAAGAAGATGTTGTTTCAAGTGGGAGGCGATGGAACAAGACCTACGTTCTTCGAAATGGCTGCAGCTCAACAACTTCCGGCGAGCCTCCGTGCAGCTCTCACATATTCTCTCGGCGTAAAATCGAAATCTTTCTCTGATCTTACAATTGAAAACTCGTTTTGATTCTTAAAGGTTTGTTTTTTTTAAATGGGTTTTAGGTTTTTGCTCTGAGAAGATCGTTTCTTCACAAAATCTTAGACTATGAAGATGAATTCTTTGCTGCTTTAATGCTTATTCTTGAAGGGCATAGCTTACGAACTACAGGTAGATTCTGTTATGTGTGTGACTCTGTATTGGAGTTTTAAGTTTATAATCTCTTTTAAGTTTGTGAGTGAATTGGTTTCAGATGCTTCGTTTGCTGAATCATTGTATGGTTTAAGGAGGAAGTCAGTGAGATTGAGATTGAGGAAAGATTCAGGCGAAGAAGTTCGACGTTTCGGTTTAGAGAAGCGTCAGAGAATCCTTTCTGTTGTGTTTCTGGTACTGAGTTTTATCGTAAATGCGGAAACTTTGTGAATGGGTATTTTGTTAAAGGCGTAAAGCTTATGGCTTTGTAGGTTGTATTACCGTATTTCAAATCGAAGTTGAATGCAATCTATAACAAAGAAAGGGAAGCTAGGCTCAGGGAAAGTTTATGGGGAACAGATGATCAAGGATTCGATGAAGCTGACTTCTTCACAGGGGAGGAATCGATTGTTTCGAGAGAGACTAATGGGAATCAAGAGCTTTCTGTTCGAGTTCAATTAGCTACGAAAATGAAGAAGTTTATAGCTTTCTGCTATCCTTGGATTCATGCATCTAATGAAGGTAAGTATCGATTTTTTTGGAGCACCGCCTAGCAGCTGATGATTCTTTGTAACAATTAGGAGCACGAATGAACTCATATCGGATCTCTAGCATCTTTTTATAGTTAACTGATTCGGGTTGCGCTGTGCAGGATTGACGTTCAGTTACCAGCTCTTATATCTACTGGATGCTACTAGATTTTATTCTCTCGGGCTTCAAGCTCTCGGGATTCAAGTTTGTCGAGCTACAGGGAAAGAATTGGTATTCAGTTCTTCCTTTTCTGCTTGACGTTTCTTATCACCACTATCGTAATGCTTTTTGTTTTGATGCCAAGATAGATGGATACATCTTCAAGAATTTCAAAGATAAGGAACCAAGAGCGTGAGAGACTCCGTGGTCCTCCATGGTTAAAAGTATGATTTCACATTTCCTGATCTTCCTGTAATCTAATGAATGAGATAGGCTGATTCTTACGGCTGCTCTCCCTCTAGTGATCCAACGTCTGACTATATTGTTTTGAATATTGACTTAGACGGTGCAAGGGGCACTTCTTAGCTGCTCATACGCAGTGCTTGACTATGCCCAAACCGGTCTAATTGCAGCGGTTTTTATCTTTAAAGTAAGTATCCATAAGTTCTCATTTTACAATCCTTCTCGTATTCTGTCGATGTTAGTCTCGGTAGATTTTCCAGGTCATAAACTCAAACCTCTCGTTCGTTTTCGTACAGATGATGGAATGGTGGTATCAATCAGCTGAAGAGAGATTATCAGCTCCAACCGTTTACCCTCCTCCTCCGCCTCCTCCAGCCCCAAAGGTCATCAATCAAAAACTAACGCAGACATATTTTGCTCGGTCTGATTTGTAAATGATTTGTTTCGGTTCTGTCTCTAACAGGTGGCTAAAGATGGTATCCCTCTACCTCCCGACAGTTCCCTCTGCGCGTTATGCTTACAAAAACGTGCAAACCCGTCAGTAATCACAGTCTCTGGATTTGTTTTCTGCTATTCTTGCGTATTTAAGTATGTTTCAAAGGTTAGTTTTCCACAATCGCCTCCTCTTCATTCCCAATAACCACCCGCGGATATAAAACTTACATACTGTCTCCTATGATTATACAGTACAAACGATGTCCAGTGACATTGATTCCGGCCAGTGTTGATCAGATTAGGAGACTGTTTCACGACACTTAGGAACAAATCTGTTTTAAGGCAAACAGTGAGGAGTTATGTCTGCCATTCTCTCTGGTTAGAGTCCGAGCCGAAGCAGCTAAATGAATGAGCTTTCTTGTAGAGTTCATCAAGTGTTTCTTGGATCGCTAAAAAAGCTTACTTGAATGATCCTTAACCAAAGCTGAATGTGATTAAGACGAAACAGAGTCTTACAGTTTGATACATATAGCTATCTAATTCATTCGATTGAATCATTAACTGGTAACAGATTCGCCAACGCTACGATCTGTGGAAACACAAACTGAGCAAACCCATGAGAGATTTTTAAGTTCATATGGCAACAAAAGTAAACTTCTTTGAGTCGATCTTAGTACTCTAATGAACAAACAGAGAAAAAACAAAACTTTGAAAGGTAGAGAATCTGAAGTAAGAGAAGAATGATACGTAACTCGTGACCATACTGTATACATTTCATCATAACATAGTAGCTATCTTCATCTCTCTCTCTCTGTATAGTTGCAGTGAAGTTCTTCGTCGACGATCTCTGAGCAAATGAGGCTGCTCGTACGACGTCGTTTTTCGAATTAATGCAGCTGTGAGATACGGCGTCGTAAGAGTTTATGAAGCTGCAAGAAACGACAACGTTTCGGCTATTCATACTAAAGTGGTTATATTGCATCGTTTTTACTAACAAGCTTTTAATAAATCAAATAAATTTTGTTCCATATATGCAATAAAATCTTGGACTTAAAAAATAAGATATTGACTGATCATAGATTCTTAATAATATTCTTTGACTTTTGACATACAAAAAAGAAATTAAATCCTTTGACAATGTCAGATTTTTTGAATTTTTCTCTTTTATTTGAAACAATCCACACTAAATGATACTACAAAAAAATATTCAAATATTTGTTAATAAATTTTCTCTAATTTAATTTTTTTATTATCAGTGATAGAAATCAATTAATAGTAAAAAATCTTTGATATATATATATATATAGCCTCTCTTTAAGATTCAGAAAAAAAACAAAAACATCTTAATTTTCAATAAAAATTCATACCAATATTATGAGTATTACAAAAGCTTTGGCAATTTGTTTTTTCGTAGTAATATTATCAGTTTCATCGTCAAATTACAATGTGTTAGCTTCAGGTTTGTTTAAATTTTAAACCTTTTAAAATATTTAGCTTTGATCATTTTAAAAGCATTATATTTTACTCTTTTTTATGGGCATGTCTTTGTTTACTTGGGTATATAAATTAATCAAAACATACATGATACATTGAAGAATCTCGTAAAAAAAAAGTAGTATATTATTTTAGACATGTTATATAAATATTTTTTCTTGTTAAAATATACTTCTTCCATTTCATTTTAAGAGAAGTTTTACGGAGATTTTTTTGTTTTAGTATAAGTGATGTTTCAAGTTTCAAATTATGCGGTTTATTTTTTCATTGATTAATATAGTTTTAGTTAATGACGTTTTTGTCTAAACGAGATAAATTGTATGAAAATTTGTAGTTTATTAAATTATATGAAAGAAACCTTAAAAATCAATTATAATGAAACAATAATTGTTTTCTTACATGTTATACAACTACCTATATATATATATATATATATA
>OVAN01003639.1:573-28368 GCA_900406275.1 Anastatica hierochuntica
CCCATTTGGAGACATAGTCAACCGCCACTAATATGTAGATATTCCCATTCGATTTAGGGAAAGGTCCCATGAAGTCTATTCCCCAAACAGCGAAAATCTCCGCTTCAAAAATATGATTCAATGGCATCTCATTTCTCTTTGTTATATTTCCTCTTCTTTGACAAGCATCACACTTGGAGACAACTTCATTTGCATCCTTGAACATCGTGGGCCACCAAAAACCCGCTTGTAAAGCCTTTTAAACCGTCTTGAAAATGGCAAAGTGTCCACCATAACTAGAACTATGACATTTCCTGATTATTTCTTTAGCTTCTTCCTCCAAAACACATCTTCTATATAATTGATCCTTGCATTTCTTGTAGAGGAATGGATCATCCCAATAATAGGACTTAATATCTCGGTAAAACTTATTTTTTCCATAAGTTCCCATATCCGGCGGCTCTTTTATAATCACTAGGTAATTGACAAAATCGGCATACCAAGGAGTTGTAGTGGTCACCGCACTAGCATTCTCTTCTTCCCATAGTTTGAGATTTCACTCAATGAGGAAGAATGTTTCCACCGAATTGATTTGCTCTTCCGGGAGTGAATCATTAATCGATAGTCCATCATAAATTTTCATCCTTGACAAGTGATCTGCCACTCCATTCTCAATTTTTTTTGTCTTTGATCTCAAGGTCGAATTCTTGTAGGAGGAGTATCCATCTCAACAACCTTGGCTTACAATCCTTCTTTGCCAATAGGTGTCCCAAAGCGGTGTGATCTGTGTATACTATCACTTTCGATCCAACTCTATACGAGCGAACTTCTCAAACGAAAATATTATGGCAAGGAGTTCCTTCTCCATTGTTGCATATTTGGTTCGAGCTTCATCCAATATCTTGCTCGTGTAGTAAATCTAGTGAAGCTTCTTATCCTTCCTTTGCCCCAAGACCGCTCTTACTGCAAAGTTCACTCGCATCACACATAATTTTGAAAGGTAATTTCCAATCCGGATTTTGAACAATTGGAGCCGAGACTAAGGCTTCCTTTATCTTTCCAAATGCCTTCATACACGCCTCATCAAAGTCAAAGGGCGTGTCTTTCTAAAGAAGCCTTGTCATTGGCCTCGCAGTTAGTGAGAAGTCTTTGATAAATCTTCTATAAAATCCCGCGTGACCTAGAAAGCTCTGAATTCCTTTGACCGTACTTCGTAGTTCTAAATGCATCATTACCTCAATTTTTGCTTTATCAACTTGAATGCCCTTCTTGGAAATTTTATGCCCGAGTACTATCTCTTCTTGGACCATGAAATGGCATTTCTCCCAATTTAAAACAAGATTGGTTTCCCCGCATCTCTTCAATATCCTGCAAAGATTAGAAAGGCATCCACCAAAGGAGTCTCCATAGATGGACAAATAATCCATGAAGATCTCTATACATTCTTCAAGTAAATTATCAAATATGGACATCATACATCTCTGAAAAGTAGCAGGAGCATTGCATAAACCGAAGGGCATTCTCCTATAAGCATAAGTTCCATAAGGGCAAGTAAATGTGGTTTTCTCTTCGTCTCTAGGGTGAATGGGTATTTTGAAGAAACCCGAATAACCATCTAGAAAGCAATAATAATATCGATTTGCTAATCTTTCCAACATTTGGTCAATGGAAGGCAAAGGGTAGTGGTCTTTCCTAATTGAAACATTTAACTTTCTATTGTCAACATATATCCTATGCCCCGTTATAGTTCTAGGAGGGATTAGCTCATCTTTTTCATTTCTTAACTACCATAACCCCTCCTTTCTTAGGCACAACATGCAAGGGAGAAACCCATGTGCTATCTGTGATCAGGTATATTATGTTTGCCTCAAGGAGTTTCAAGATTTCCTTGCGGACCACATCTTTTAGGTTAGGGTTAAGCCTTCTTTCTGGTTCAATTGAGATTTTAGATTCATCTTCCAAATGAATCATATGCATGCACAATGATTGGGGGATACCCTTTATATCATCTAGTGAGTAACATATTGCTTTCCTATACTTTTTCAATTCAATCAATAGCAATTCGATTTCTCTTTCATTTAGATTATCATTTATGATCATGGGGTAAGTAGAATTAGGACCAAGAAATGCGTACCTTAGCCCTTTTGGAAGTGGTTTCAAATCAACTTTAGGTGCCTTTAGCTCACTCCAATCCGAGTTTTCTTTGTCCTCGCCTTTCTCTTCTTTTGGTCCCAGTTCATCTTTTCCCATCTCCAATGCTAGTACTTCTCTTGGTTCCATCGGTTGAGCATCTAGTAATTTTTTGTATACCATGACTTCATTTGAAAGGATTGCATTGGATCCTTAGGCTACTTCCAAGCCATCTTCCATGTATAGCTCTTCTAGCTCTCCGGGCGAAATCATCATCAAGGCATTCAATGGAGAAAGCAGCTCCATCGGTTGTTGGCTTTTTCATAACATCCAAGATTTTGAAATTCAATATCAAATCTCCAATATGGAGATCTTTCTTTCCTCCCCTTACATCTATTATGGCTCCCGCGGTTGAAAGAAAATGTCTTCCAAGAATGATAGGTTTCAAGGGTTCTTCATCAATTTCCAAGACCACAAAGTCTATTGGAACTTCGCAATTCCCAATCATCAATGGCAAATATTCAAGAATACAATATGGATATCTAATAGATTTATCCGCCAATATCAATTGAATCCTTATTGGCTTAAAATTCGTTTAGCCAAGCCTCTTAAAGACCGTCAAGGGCATTAAGCTCATACTTGCTCCTAAATCAACCAAACATTTCCCAAAGGTCATGTGCTTCAAAGTACAAGGCAAGGTGAAACTTCTGGGGTCTCTTCTCTTGGTTGGAAGTTTTTTTTGAATAATAGCACTACATTCATGGGTCATAACTTCCATGACGGAATCGATTCTCTTCTTTCTGGTGATGATGTCCTTTAGAACTTTGTTCACTATGGGGTTATCTTGGCACCACTCCATGAACGTTATGGTCACCACTAGTCCTCCCATATGATTTTTATCTTTTCGTACCTAGCCCCCATAATTTGCTTCTTAAATCTTCCCAGAAGGTTAGATTCAACTCATCAATAGGAACACTAGTGTCGTTAGGTATGCAATTTCTTTTATTCTTTTGGTGTGGAGGAAGTTTTTCCCTGGGCTCCTCCTCTCGAATCTTAGGCGCCTCTTTAGGTGCCTCTTCCTTTTTGGTTTCTTCTTCATTCTCATCTTGCTCTTCTTCATCAAGCGGCATTGGATCATTTTCAATTTCTTCTAACTTGGTTTCATTCTTCTTAGGCTTAACTTCTTGAGTCTCTCCTCATTTTCGCGTTTCCATTTACAAGTTCTTTTATCAAGGAATGCATGTCTTCTAACGTAGAGTTGGTCGGCGTCTTTGGAGTAGTGGGTGGTGTTGGTGTAGTAGGAGTCCGTTCTCCTAAACTTGTTCTAGGCGATGATTCTAATGAATAGCTCTCGTAGTAGCTTTCTTGAACAAAACTCATCTCCTCTTGTTAGTCAAAGAAGCTTTCATCGATCCTTAGCTTCTTCTTCTTTGGCTTGAGGACCGCTTTTGCTATCTCATCAATCTTCGCATTTAATTCCTCAAGGCATTTACCTTCGATTTTTGGTGTAAAACCAGAGCTCTCTTCTCCGGCATAACTCTTAGCCAAATTCTCAACCAATTTCTCTCCTTGAGCCGCGGTCAAGCTTGCAAAATTTGCATTGCTCGCCGTGTTCATAGAAAACCGGAAGTTTTTATGGACTCCCCTATGGAATAGTCTTAGAAGACTCCCTTGAGTGAATCCATGGTGAGGAAAATTCCTCACATAACCGTTGAACCTTTTCCAAGCTTCAACTAATGTCTCTTCAGTCCGTTGAACCTTTGTAGTCCTCCTTCCTGAGTAAAATTGACCAAGGAACCTCCTTTTGCATTTTTCCCACGTGGTTATAGAAGAGCTAACCATGATTTTCTACCATTGTGAAGCCTTACCTCCTAGTGAGAAAGAGAATAGGGATAGCTTCACGTAGTCTTCCGGGATTCCTTGGATCTTGGTTGTGTCACATAACCTCTCAAAATTGTCAAGGTGTTTGATGGGGTTCTGCACATCCAAACCAAAATATTTTGCATTGTGGATCATGTTGATGAGGATAGAGTTTATTTCGTGATGGGGCAAATCTCCAAGTGGGGGTCCTTTTCCCATTCTAGTGTTGCTCGTGATTGGTGTATCGAAGTCACCAATGGTCTCTTCATATGATCCCATTCCTCCAACTCCTTCTTGAAGTTGATAATTTATCATCCTTGCTACAAAGCACAAAAAAAAAGAAAAATAAAATATTTAAAGAACTTGAAAAATAAAGCTTAGTCTCAAACTTAAATGAAATCTCAAAGATAATCTTAATCTAGGAATCGTGCTCCCCGACAACGGCGCCAAAAACTTGTTGAGCGCCTAATTGTTCATGCAAAGGAAACGCGCTACAAACGAAGCTTTAAAATTTATATAAGCCCGTTTCCTAACAATCACACAATCCGCAAGTGCACAGATATGTTATTGTAGTACTTTGGGGTCGAACCGCATGGAGCAATCCTTAGCAAGATATATCTAAGCATTGGGAATACACATTCAAGCCTAATCTAAGCAAATAAGAAAGGTTGGGTTTTTTTTTTTAGTTTTCTTAATAATTTAGAAATGAAAGCAATGCAAGAAAGTAAACAACTTAAATGAAGACAATAAATTTAGATAAAGGAAGCAAACATAAACTTAAAAGATGCTAACTTGATATAAACTATAAACTAAGATGATGGACCAAGGGGTGTTATAATCGATCCACTTAAAAAGATGGTGATAAAGGTGTTAGATCAAGCTATTGAGCATATATCCTTGACCAAAGGCAATACTAGCCTTAGTCCACTCTCATGGCAAGAGACCATTTCCTTATCGATCGCATTCACTCAACTCTCGTTTATTGCAAATGATAAATTGATTAGGAATCAATAAGAGCAAGCCCATATAGTCACTAATCAATCTAGCAAACAACTCTCATTGGCTAGATTGAAATAGCAAGTATTTCGTTCTCCTAGACATTTGACCGAACACCTCTCGAGCGAGAAATGCATACAATTCTAGATCTTAGTTAGCTACTGATGTATCAGTATTTTAGTAGGTTTTTACTATGGTTTTCACACGAGATCTATGGTTTTTAGTATGTATTCAGATTGTTTTGGCGTGGATATTTGTTCTTTGTTGTTTTTACAGTATTCGAGCTTGAATGTGCGAAAAGAACGCATTTTGGATAAATTTCAAGCGTTAAAGGAAGTGTTCGTGCAATGCTAGAAATTACCAAGGATTTTGGACACAGATCGACTGATCCTTGTCAGGATCGATCGATCCCTATCCCGAGTTGCGGACCAAATTTACGAAGAACCATACTGAACTTATTTCAAACCGGATTGCAAGAAAAAGACCTAAGCTCGTGTTTTCCTTTTCATAATGCACTTTTAGAGAGTTTTAGAGAGCTTTAGAGAGTTTGTAACCTAGGGAGAAGAAGACTTTTTGTTCTTCAGTCGAGAAGTCTTCGGAACCCCATTTACTTTTGTTTATTCATAATACAATCATGTCTCTCTTGAAATTGATCTCTGCTTTTGCTATTTCCATGAGTGAGTAGTCTTTTAGTTGGGTTTAGGGACTCTCACATAGGGATTCATGAGTTGTTGATATATAATTGCATGACTAGGGATATAATCTAATGGATCTTCGTCTATGATTGTTCCTAATGCATGAAACTGAATTGTTCACTTTGTTTCTGAACTTAGGTAATTTAACTGCAGGAACGTGAATGTTTAAATGCGTGAAAGAATTATAGATGAGCAATTCTTCTTAAGCCAACGAAAGTTGATGTTTAAGTGAATTGTGAACCTATCAAACCTGTGTGTATTGCATGACTAGAAATCGAGGGTCAACGGAAGTTAGTCTCGAGGTTTCTAGTGCATAGGGTGCTGTGAGTACGGAAGTAGATCAGTTCCACATTAGAATTTGAGTTCATGACGGTTCTTAACCTCTTCTCTAATCTGTAGTTTGAATCAACCATGAATTGTTTCCCTGGGAATACCCGATGCCCAACACTTCTTTGATTGATTTACAACCTTCGTTGCTGCTTGCGGTTATTTGCTTTCTTATTCTCGATTTTTGCATTATCTTACAAATCTTCTTGTTAGTCTTAGCCTGCTGATTGGTTCTACATTCTTCGTGCTACCTTTGGTCTACGTGGATTCGATCCCGAAGCACTACAACGTACATCAGTGCGATTGCAATGTTATCTTGGGCGAAAACCTGAGCTATCAGCTACTCTAAAACCTAGATTTAAGCACTCCAAATCTTGAGGAATCTTAAGATTAGCTATCCCAAAAACCATATCACAATCTAATCTAAGTAGATCTAAACATCCTTGGTTCCATCAGAAGACTACTCAGACAAAATAAAGAAGAAAAAGAAAAGAGATTAAGATAAAGAGATATATTTCATAGATAAATATAGTGTTTGATCCAAAATCAAAACTGAAAAGATAGACACTTATTCTAAAGATCAAGAGAGAAAATATAAAAATACAATATTGAAAATTCCAAATGTGTTGTCTCTTGGTGGCTCAAAAGATTGATGAAGGATACCTTAATAAAAATAGGTCAAAGGGGTATATATAGGTGGCGAAACGTGATTTTCGGCTAAAGGTAAGTAGCCATCGACGTGGGAGGTCAATAGGAGCTTGCCTAAGGTCGATGGGAGCCTCCCTTTACAAGCTAGATTGTTGTTTGCTGGAAAGGTGAACAGCCATCGACCTCAGATGTCAGCTATCGACCTTGAGGTCGATGGGATTCTCCCTTTAGAAGATTTTGTGGCTTCTTGATCCTCTTTGATGCCTTGTTGATCCCAACTTTCTCCCATTGCTTCTAGCCTTTAAATCCCTTTGATTCTTGGTCCTTTTAGCCTTTAGAATCCATATCTCAAGCTCTCAAATTTATCTTTAAAGTTTCACCTACAGATGCAAAGAAAATGCTATGCAAAAGCAATATGTTCCTAAACTAGACTCTAGACTCTAGACTAAAACTAATGCATTCTAAGACTTATATGCAATAATTACAACCTAAATGCATCTAAAACATAAAAGAAATGAGTTCTAAAATTCATAAAAACCTATGCACATCACCAGACGATGGTCTAGCGCCCATGGGACGGTTAGACTTGCCGTTGTTTGTATCACTTGTATTTTCGAAGCGACGCAGTTATCAGTCGTTTATGGTGACTTCTTGTCGCTCTGGAACTCGTTTACTGAGGTCTCTCAAAGGTCTCAGACATTGTTGTTGGGGTCAAAAATGGTTACGAAAAAATCGATGCCTAAAAGAGTAAAGGAAACATAGTCTCTCCTTCGAAAATGAAAATCTTGAAAGGATTATCAATTTCGAGGCTCTTTCCATCTAGTCATTCCCCTCTTGACCAAATGTTAAAACTCCGCGTCTACAATTCCACAAGCGGCCGCTTCGTAAAGTTCAGTCACTCGCGGGACACTAAACTCGAGGATAATGAAATCAACGTTCGAGACCTCCAAGAGACCTCAGTAAACGAGTTTCCGAGTGATAAGAAGTCAGCGTAAACGACGAATAACCGCATCGCTTCGAAAATACAAGCATTACGAACAACAGCAAGTCTAGGCGCCCAGACTACAGTCTGGACGTCCGAACGGGTGCCTAGACGACCGTCTGGACGCTTGAACGAGCGCCCAGACCACCGTCTGGACGCCCGAACTAGACCATACTTTCTCGATCGTCTTCTCCTTCTAATCCAGGTTAAAGCATTTCTTGTTTCATTTGGATTGGAATCTCCACTGAAGTTTTGCGGCAATAATTGTGAAGACTCGTACTTTCCATAAAAACATCGTATCGATCCTATGAAACGATAACGGTTAACTCGAACATCGACATTGTCGTAACCATATGATCGGTCTTATCATTTCGTAATACCGTCACTGCGTAGTCGTGCGAGGAACGATTTCTACGAAAGAAATCCTAAAAATCACTTTATCACTAAACAGCTCATGAAGACCCAAAACGTGAGAAAAGTCCACTTACGATTTCAGAACGATAACGAGCCCAGTTGCGTCAACGATCTATCCGAGTTTCGTGAAGGATAAAAGGAAAATACGATAAAGTAAGAATCTGAAGATAAATATGGATTATTCGTTAAGATATGGAATATTCCCGAAAAAATAGAATATTTCCGCAAGAGAAATGCACAAATCCAGGGCGGAAAAGGAAACGGATTTAACCTGCGAAAGCATATAAAAGGGGGCTAAGGAGAAGAAGGATGGGGACACATAGAAATTGAGAGACAAAGAAATTTCTTCACAACTGATACTTAAAGCTTTAGGTTTTACTTTCATTTTTTGCTAGTGAGTTGCGTCTCGATTAGGTTTACAAGTCTTACGCTATTAGATCTAGGATACTCGCCGAGAGCTCTCGCGGCCACGGCTTATCACCTGTTATAACGCTCAACGCAGATTCGAATAAGATCTCTGTTGCTCTATTTTTTTGGATTCTCTTTTACGTTTACTTCGTCGTCTGTTTTCTTCATACTTTTGATCTACCGTTGTTTGAGTGAGCAGAAATCAAGGACTTCAAGGAAAGTTAGGATTTCCTGGCTTTTCTCCAAATACGAATATCGACAGTGCAAATTTCGGTTCCCCCAATTGACTTCGTTATTCTCACGTTTAGTTTCCCGCGAGTGACTGGACTTTTTGAAGCGGCTGCTTACGGATTGCTAGACGTGGAACTTCGAGATTTGGTCGAGTGGGGATTGACCAAATGGCGAGAGCCTCCGAATTGATAATCCTTTCAGAATTTTCATTTTCGAAGGAGAGACGATGTTTCTGTTACTCTTTTAGGCATCGATTTTGTCGTAACCGTTTTTGACCCCAACAGTTAGCCCCCCAATTTGCAAGAATCGCTGAAATGTTCTCGCGAAATTTTAAGGCACAATAGGTAAGTTAGGCGGAATCGATGACTAAGAAGTCCGAAGATAAATAGTAAATTTCTCTTTCTATAAATGAGAGAAATCACTCTCCAAGTCTTCCACTTGCTCATTTTCAAAAATATTTGCTTAAGGTAAAAACAAGCTTCTTCTCATTTCCATCTCTCTCTGTCTTCTTTTATGTTATGGCCGCAAGTGATCTAGTTTCGGCGAATGCCTTGCCATGGACTTTTGACCCCGAGAGCCTACAAGTTCAAGAAGGCAAAGTTATACCGAAGGTCGAATTCGTGCCGCACTCCGTCGACCCTGATGAAGCGAGGGAATCCTTGTGGGTTAAATGTGGTAACAAAGCTCCACCGGCCGAATCGTGGTGTGCATGGAGACCGAAATTCAAAAAGGACACACGTAGGCCGAGCGAGTGTCGAAAATCATTCCTCGCCGTCATCCAGTATTTCTGCCGAGTCCCAAATAAGGTGGAGTTCCGAATGCCGAGAGCCGGAGAGGACGCTGATTCTCCGCCTCGTGGTTTCTGTACATGCTCCGAGGCACACTTGTTGCTTTGCCGATTATGGTTTCCCATTCTAGGGTCATAGTTCAATTTTTGGATCATTATGGTTAATCGATCTCTCAGCTCTCGCCCATCAATCTCCAACACCTCGTTGGACTCTTGGTTTTGGGTTACGAGCGAGAGATGGACTTAAGCGTCGATTATCTATTGGCGTTTTTAACTCAGTCGGTCGTGGGTAAATCGCTTTGGTATTACCACAAGTTGAGGAAAAACATGGTGGTGCTCCAATCGTTTACGTCAAACTTTTATGCTTTGAAAAAACGATACTTCTTTGTTCGTCTAGATAGTGCCTCCGTCGAGAGTGAATACATTTCTTCTTTTCAGCGTGAATGGGGTCTCGCAGGTATAGCTTAAGATACCCTGACTATTTTCTTTTCGTTTGTCGGTATCTGATAGTTCTTTCATTTTGCAGATTTGGATCCCCTTCCACCTCATCCAGAAAATATATATATATTGTTAGGGACCTTCTCCGAGGCGATCGGTTCCACTGGGGTTACTTTTCCCCGCAGCAAGTTCATAACGCGGTTACGTACCATAAGAATAATACTCAACCCGACACAATTTCAGAAATGGAGCTTGAACCGACCATGGATGACTTTATCCCCTATGATTTGCCTCCCGACTTGGAGGGGAAGAGATCTCCCCGAAACGAGCGCGCGCTCGTTAACGGGAGCGGCGTTGCCGAGAATGGGAGAGGGTCGTTTGAAGGGTCGTAGCACCAAGAAATACTCGACGGAGATGGTAGTGGTCCGAGTCAACCTTCGGTGCCGCCTTTTGGAGAAGGGCCGAAATGTGACGCCTTTTTCGCTTCCATTTTTGTTAGGTGTGGGCAATATGCGGAGGCCTCGCATTTTTGCATGGGGGTTAGTTTTCGTGCACACGGTATGATTACCATCGTTCAAGTGGTACCGCTCCTAACTTTCAAGGATTTCTTTTTGCAGGGTCTCCATGTTATGGATGAGGCCCTTCGGGCAAGCAACCTGGAGGCGCAGACGGCTCGGTTCAAGGCCGAGAGACTTGAAGAAGAGAACACCCACCTGAAGAAAGAAGTCGAAGCGGTTTCGTCTCGTGAAAAGTAATAGGCGCAGAGTCAAGTGTATCAGGTTCACCGTGCGTATAGGCGCAGGAAGTGAGAGGTCGCCTCAATTGTAGTCGATTGCTCGGTTGAGTTAGCGGCAGACTTTGACGAGTACAAGCATGCTCATCAGTCCTTCGGAGAATACTGTGAATGCCGTGGTTCGGTGGGCGCTCTGTATCGCACCCACCTTCCAAGCTACTCCTACGCCTTCGAAATGGACAAAATGTCTAGTCATGTGAAGAAGTACAAGAAGTTGTGTCTTCGATCCCATCTATCGAAGAGAGGGTTCGAGGTCACTGGGCCCCGATTCATGTTTCTCCCGATTCGTGAGAAGTCGGGGGCACTACTCGGTGCAAAGAGGACGCGGTCGATAAAAACCTGGGACCGTCCAGCGTATGCAACTTTTCGATCTTTGGCAATTTCGAGTATGATTTCTGAACGAGAGATGTTCATCTATTGAGGGAGCGTGTTCCCTGTTTATTTGTAGTAATTTGGCCAATTGTTGCCATTTTATGTTTATCGGGGTTGGTCGTGTGTGACTTCGAAACCCCTCACCTTGTGATTTTAGTGCTAATGAATGATGTTTTTCATTTTGATTTGGTGGCGTATAAGTAGTGTCACGATTGCGAAGAAAGATCATGAGTTGTAGTCTCATGTCGACTCCTTTAAGAATCGCTATATTCGTTGTTCATTTCCGATGCGAGTTCTCGAAGGATTTACTCTTTTGGATTTTCCCGAACGTAAGAACATATGAGGAGAGATAAATTTTGGAATCTCGTATCGATTAGATACAATGTCTTGAGATGTTTGAGACCAGTGTGCTAGGTTTAGTTTAATTTTGTGTAGAGGGAAAATATGAGTTGTCGTCTCGTATTTAAATCTTTTCGCTGATCGTTCTATGCATTGCTCGTTCGAGATGTTAAGAAGTTTAATAAACTTTCTTGAACGTTTAGATATGAACGAAGAGACATGTTTTAGGATCTTGTATCTGTTAGATATCATGCCTTGAGATGTTAGAGACCAGTGTGCTGGGTTTAGGGCAAGACCTAGGTGTACTCTCGGATTCTAAGGTGTGCAGTGACTAATTCCGGCTTACGTATCCTATTTGCGATTTCGACCTGGTTCCGTCTCGATATTGAAGTCTGCGATAAGTTCTCAACTTATATGACCTGCATCACTCAGGAACCGAGCATCTCTCTAAAGACAATTTTTAAGTCGTGTGAAAGTGCTGACAAAAATTTCAATTTTCTTTTATAGCGCACTATTATCCTAGTCGGATGCGTGAGAACCCAAGAAGATCGGGTTAATATGAGTGATTAGTTCGTCCGTCAGGGCCAATCGACGAGCGGGGTTAATAGTCTTGCGACTGTCTTTAGAAGCTTTTTATCAAGTTCGAAATTGTGCTTCTTGGAAACTCGAGACGTCTCACTTTTTCCAGAAGTTTTTCCATTTTGTGGTAGAATGTGTTGGTGAACATGTTATAGTCGATGTCTGTTAAGAAAGGTCCTCTCGTATGATTTCCATTTTTTGGGTTTTACAAAAGAAGAAAAGCGAAAATTTATTGTCGAAATCAGATCGAAAAATGTGGAGTACAAAGTGTGGGAGTATACGAGTATACGTACACCCACTCCCCTGTTTTTTAAAGAGGGGGACAACTGAACTCTTCTTGCGAAGCGCTGCTTACGTACCTCTTTCGAGGATCAAGCCGTCTCGTAGTTTAGTTTGTTGTCGTGAGTGATTACTCGTTTGGCAGAGTTGCATCGGTTGTTTTAGTCTCCGTGACTACAACTGGGTTGACGGTTTCTTCGGGTGTTGAGGGCGTTGCCTTCTCGGGAATGTTTGGCTCGGACGTTTGTTTGTTTCCTTCGGATTGAGCCATTTCTCGAGTTGACGATTCTGGCACATCTTTCTCCGAAGTGTTTTCGGCTGACAGCCGAGTCATCTCTATTCGTTTGGATTTGGCAATGGGAGTCACTGCGACTTGTCTTAGCTTATGTTTGGCCAGGAAGCAGAGTCGGGACTGCTTCTGACATCCCCTTATCGTGGAGATTCCGTAGGGGGTTTGAAATTTAATGCCAAAGTGGTAGGTCGATGGGACTGCCTTCATAGAGTTTATCCATGGCGTTCCCATGATCACGTTATACATGGCAGGGTGGTTGACGACCACAAAGTCGACAACTTTTGTTATCTCCTTAGCTACCACTAGAAGTTTGATCGATCTGAGAGTCATCGAAGTTGTTCTTGAGAAACCAGTGAGAGGTCTTGGTGCGGGTATGACCTCGAATAAGACGATATTCATCCTGTTGAGGGTACCGTGGAAGATGATATCGACGGTACTTCCCGTATCAATGAGGACCATGGCGGCTTCAAGATCTTTTATGACAAGGTCGATCACGAGAGGATCGTTATGGGGTTTCTCGAGTCCGACAGTTTCGTGTTCCTCGAAAGTGATGGCATTACTTGGGGTGTCACTTACAGTGTCGAGTGCCTTAGGCCGATTTGCACTTGACTTAGCCTTTCGGTGATATGCTATTATCGATGAGACGGTGTCGCGAAAATATTGCGACCCTCCGATGATCATATTAACTCTACGGTGATTGGAGTCGTTGCCTTTGTCGTCAGGCCTCCTTCCGCGTTTCTCACCTTCTTGAGTTTCATGAGATGCGGTGTCTCCAGTTGGTTCTTTCTCGGTCCTGAGTAGGGGATCTGTATCGCGTATCAGGTCTTTTACGCTGGTTACGTCCGAGATCTCGCCCGCGAGCAGTTTCGCCTTTAACCTCGCTCCGAGAACTTTGCAGTTCGCGTTTAACTGACCCTTTGCCTGGTAAAACTCGCAGAAGGTGTTTTTGTCATACGACGTGTTCCTCGTCCAGGCTCCATAGGTCAACATCTGAAGTTTCTTTGTCCATAAACATGGAGAACTATTTGAGAAATTCCGAGGAGAGTTTACGAAAACTTCCGATGGAGTTTCGGTTTAGATGGGAGAACCATAGGAGGGTCGCTCCTTGGAGATGATAGAAGAATAGGTTGCAAGAGCCATCATCTTTTTCGCCTTCCTTGAGCTTGGATCTCGCCATTACGATCTGGAAAGTCTGCAGGTGAGCTTTTTTATCGGAAGTTCCGTCGTACATTGGGATTTTCACTTTCCCTGGATCGAAGACTTTGGTGTTGGTTATGGGAGCAGTGAATGGAGTTTTTCGAGCCTCTTTGAGGAGCCTATCGATCTCTGGTGCGGCACTGGTCGCGTGGTGGATCTGTGACTTTACCGCTTTGACTTTTGTCGCTGTTTTTGCAATGTAGTCGCGGAGATTGCCAATCTAATCAAGATCGTCAGAGGTCTTTTTTCGAGATGGTTGGTGCGTCCTACGAATGGCTCTGGCCTGCTCCTCGGCCAGCGTCTCTTGCTCTACCCAAAAGATATTTTCCTCTTCTTCCGTCATGGGTTCGCTGAGCTAAGAATTCTTCCGTGTTGCACGATCCTTAACCCTTCTTGGGTGTACGTCAGCGTCTTCATTCGCGGAGTCAGATTGATCATTGAAGTCAGATCAATTCGCTCGGGTTCTTTATCCTCCGTTTACTTTTCGTGATTTGGGGGATCTTCCACGTTATTCCGTGGTGCGACAGGGGTGATTACATCGGGGCTTTATCCCGATGGATTATCCTGCGCGTTTTAGAGTAAGTCACGCAGAGTGGTGAAGTCGAGTCGTCTTCCGTGGAGTCTGGAAGCTCCATACTGAAGGATGGTTCTAGTCCTCATTGTTAGGGTTTCAACCTGTTTAGCGAGAGAGCTAGTCAGTTTGTCTTGTTCAGCCAACTTCTGTTCGAGAGTCGAGAAAATCTTTTTGATCTCAACGAATGTCGCGGTGTTTGCGTCAGCGTTGACCACGGTGTTGTTCGTAACCGGAGTGCTTTCAACGCTGTCGCCGTCACGAGCTGGTTGAGTGTTCTGATCATCTGTAGTCATGTTCGATCTAGCGTTTTACGGCTGTGAGTTAAATTGATTCGTACCCTGCACGAATAGGCACCCTCCTTCTAGCGCCAAACTGTGAGAACCGAAATTTGCACTATCGATATTCGTATTCGGAGGCAAGTCAAGAAACCCTAACTTTCCTTGAGGTCCCAGATACGTGCTAAACCAACAACAACAGATCAAAAGTACGAAGAAAACAGAAGACGAGATAAACGTAAAAGAAAATCGAAAGAAGAATAGAGCAATGGAGATCTTATTCGAATCTGCGTTGAGCGTTACAACAGGTGATAAGCCATGGCCGCAAGAGCTGTCGGCGAGTACCCTAGATCTAACAGCGTAAGACTTGTAAACCTAATCGAGACGCAGCTCGCTAGCAAAAAAACGAAAATAAAACTTAAATCTCTAAGTATGAGTTGTCAAAAAATTTCTATGTGTCCCATCCTTCTTCTCCTTAGCCCCCTTTTATAGGCCTTCATAGGTTAAATCCTTTTCCTTTTCTGCCCTAGATTTGTGGATATCCTCCCGCAGAAATATTACATTTTCGGGAATATTCCATATCTTGACGAATATTCCATATTTATCTTCAAATTCTTACTTTATCGTATTTTCCTTTTATCTTTCGTGAAACTCGAATAGATCGTTGACGCAACTGGGGTCGTTCTCGTTCTGAAATCGTAAGTGTACTTTTGTCGCGTTTAGGGTCTTCGTGGGCCGTTTAGAGACAAAGTGATTTTTATCATTTCTTTCGGAGAAATCGTCCTTAGCAGGACTACACAGTGACGGTTTTACGAAATGATAAGACCGATCGTATGGTGAAGACAATTTCGGTGTTCGAGTTAACCTTTATCGTTTCATACGATCGATACGAAGTTTTTAAGGAAAGTACGAGTCTTCACGATTATTGCCGCAAAACTTCAACGGAGATTCAAATCGGGACGAAACAAGAAACCCTTGAACCGGGATTGAAATGACAAGACAATCGGGAGAGTGTTGGACTAGGTGCCCATTGGGCGTCTAGACAGTGTTCTAGCGCACATGGGGCGGTTAGACTTGCAGTTGTTTGTATCGCTCGTATTTTCGAAGCGACGCGGTTATCCGTCGTTTACGGTGACTTATTGTTACTTCAGAACTCATTTACTGAGGTCTCTCGGAGGTCTCGGATATTGACTTTGTTATTCTCACGTTTAGTTTCCCGCGAGTGACTAGACTTTTCGAAGCGGCCGCTTATTGGTTGCTAGACGCGGAACTTCGATATTTGGTTGGGAGGGGATTGACTAGAGGGCGAGAGCCTCAAAATCCTTTCACGATTTTCATTTTCAAAGGAGAGACGATGTTTTCATTACTCTTTTAGGCATCGATTTTGTCGTAACCGTTTTTGACCCCAACAAGCAAACCTTAGCTAGATAACTTCAAGATTTAAGAATATACAATCCTTCTTAAATTAAGCGAATAGAAAAAGGGGGTTTTTTGTTTTTGTGATTAAAGGAAATCAAATCAAGGAACGTAAACCATAAAGTATAAACTTAAATAAATAAGAAAGTAAAGGCAATAAGATAAAGATGGATTGTGGAACTATGGTTATAGGTTCGGGTTCAATCTAAAGATGTGATGGACTTTGGTAAGGCTTTATTAGAGGATCGAAGCTTTCCTAGACCAAGGATGCCTCTATAATCGATCAACCTACTCTCGTGACAGAGATCTGTTCACCCATAGATATTACAAAGCTCAACTCTCGTTTGTTGCCTATCAAAACATGTAAGCGATAGTGAGTCTCAAGCCCTTTTAGAAATTTACCACCTTGGTGTCCCTTTGGGAAAATTACTCTCATAGCTCAAGGTGAAAACCATAGATCTAGTTCTCACAAGCATTTCATCGAACACTTTCTATGCGTCTTTGAGCAAGCAATGAACTTTACAAAACTAAACTAGATCTAGTACGAATCTATGCAAAGATCTAGCCTAACATCCATCACAACCCTAGATCTATTTCTAGCCTAATCAATGATCCAATATAGTAGCTAGGAAATGGTGTAACAAGAGAAATCAACAAGAACTCAACCTCTTACTATGGAATCAATGCTTGAACTAATACCACTCTCATGGCTAAAAGTCATATTTGCAAGCTAACATATTTCACTCAACTCTCGTCCGTAGTGATCATTTAGTAGGAAAAAATTAAGAATCATTCCACTTTGCCACCAAACTCCCTAGCTATCAACTCTCGTTTGATAAGCTAAGTATGACATACTTTAGGCTCTCCTAGACATTTCATCGAACACCTCTTGGGCGTGAAATGTATACATGACAAGATCTAGTTTTTATCCTAGATCTAGCATTAAGAACACTTATACCATAGAGATCTAAGTCCTATCTATCACTAAACACTATTACCTAACCATAAATCATCTCAAATCCGCCATCCCCAAGATTCAAGAAAAGACTACTTACACATCATATGAGAGAAGAGAGAAAAGATGAGTAACATAAGCATGATTTAATAGATAAAAGATTTGAGATAAAAGAGTATAAAGAGAGTCTTAGATCAAGAGAATCAACTTAGAAAAGAAAGAAAAGTTTATAAAAGAGTGGCTTTTGAGCAAAAAAAAAAAGTTGTTCTTTGTTCTTGGTACATAAGGGGCTATTTATACTAAGAGAAGTGAGAGAGGAAGCCTTAAAAATGGTAATTTTCGGTCACCTCAGATCAACTAGCATCGACCTTGGAGGTTGATGTCGCGTTGCGTTGGGCAGCTGTCTTCAAAGTCAACCCAACATCGACCTTAGGTGACCAAGCATCGACCTCCAGGTCGATGCCTGGTTCCCTTTGTAGTTTCTTGTGGCTTCTTCCTCCTCTTTGATGCCTGTTGATCCCTACTTCTTCCATAGTATTTAAATCCTATTTTCCTTGAATTCTTAGCTCCAAATCCATCTTGAATCGATCTATAGAGCCACCATGTGTCCATCTCAAAGTTTCACCTACATATGCAAAGAAAATGTATACAAATGCAATATGTTCCTAAACTAGACTCTATACTCAAAATAATGCATTCTAAGACTTTTATGCAATATTTACTACCTAAAAATGGATCAAATTAAGCTAAAATGCATCAAAATATGGATGAAAATATGTACACATCAACACCCCTGGACTTGACATTTGCTTGTCCTCAAGCAAATAACAAAGATCGAACCCCGGAAATGAGGTTTGCAATTGGGAACTCAAAACCAAGATAAGAAAAATAATGCCTTATGCCCAATGTCCTCAAAACAAGTAAAATTGTGCAAAGAACATATAAGAGTCTATGTACTTTTCCATGATCATCACAATATAAACTCTTAGAATCTAAGCTAAGTATCCATAGACTATCTCAACACCAATTCCTTTTTACATTCAAATATGCTAAGGCGTGAGTACTTTACTTATGGGCAATGTATCTTATCTATTGGGTTTGGAGTTCAAAGAAGGATTTTAATGTAAAGAAGTGTGAAAATAAGAAGGTTCTCTCGATTTAAAGTGGTTTATCTCACACAAAGTAGTGCAAGAAAATAGGCAAAAGCAAGGTGGTAGCCGAACAATATACGCATACAATGCATTTACTTCCTCTAATTTTTTCCACCCCATTGCTTCCTAAGGATCTAGACACTTAGTTGATATAATATCCATCCTAAACCTAGAAACCATAAACTTTTATTGAACCAAACTCACTCATTCTTTTTTTTTCTTTCTTTTTGTAGACAACTAGAGATTCTTAAGCTTTTAGACTTCTAAGCTACTAACCTTCTTTTGTGTTTTAAGAGCCACTATCTAATCACTTGGATTATTTGTTTCTTTTTCTTTTAAGGGTGGACTCTCTAAGCTTTTAGTATTTCTAAGGTTAGAGCTTAAACTTATTACTAATCTCTAGTGCCTTTTTCTTTCACTTCTTTTCCTCATCTTTTTCGATTTTCACCTTCTTTCTTTTTCTTATTGAAAAAACCTAGGATCATATAAGCACTAAGGAACATCAACTTGACTCAATACTCACTAACCATTCCCAAGACTTAGAAAAACCCAAAACGACAATGATTTTCCCCTCCTATAACTCTAGTTAGCCTTAAAATGAGGCTAACTCTAAGGAACTATCCTCTTTGTCGTTCAACTTCAACTCACGCGGGATTATGCCCATGTGTGCACTTTCCTAAAGAGGCCTCACATATCGAAATGATAGGGGGGTTTTGAAGGAAAGGTTTAAGTGTTCACAAGGGTAGGTCACTTATCTACATATGAGAGTAACCATTTGAGCTAATAAAGAGTGGTAAAAGCGGTTAGAACATAGCTCAAATGTAGTGATTTCTCATGGTCAAGTATGACAAAGCCCATAAGCAAGATGCAAAAATTCATTAAAAAGCCTTCTTAGATAGAAATTGACTCAAGAGATAATCTACTTCAACATTCAGAAAGATCTTTCAAGTGGTGAATTCCGATAAAGGATTTTCCTAAGACAAAAAGTGGTATAGAAAACATCTTACTTTTAGTGAGGGCATTATTCATTAAACAAAACTTATCTATCTATGAGGTAGTTTCATCATTGTCCCCTATTCAAAATGCAATCCTATATGCTTCTACAAACTAAGTATTCACAAATATATGCAATCTATATGCAAAGCTTTGAAAATATTTTTGGATTTTTTGAAATTGTTTTGATTTTTTTGGATTTTTATAAGTTATAACTATCTACAATGCAAGAGTAAATATTCATGAAAAGAAAACAACAAAACCTAAAGTAGCATTAGTACTAAGCCCCTCCCCCGGACATAAACACCACCGTTTTGGTGAACTTTAAACCGCGAGAGTGACTCATCAAAAACGCATAAAAAACCAAAAATATACAATGGTACATACAAGGGATTGTAGATGTACCTTTTGGCAACTCATATATATGAGTGTCTTGATGAATCGATGGATGGCTCAAGATCTTTATAATGAGGTCCTTGGTGGTATCATTCTTTGCTCTTGTGGTTCTCTTGTTTTGACCATGTTGGGTTAGATAGTTTCATAGCTCTTTGTGGTGAAGCCGTTTGTTTAGTGTCTACACTTAAGAATGTAAACAAAGTCAATGCAAAAAATTAAAGAACAAAATGAAACAAGCAAAAAGGATTTTTCTTTAAATCGAATAGAGCATTTAACTTCAAATAATCATATGATTTGATTTTTAGTAATTCCCCAATGCTACTTCATGATCCTAAATGCAATGTACTCATGAAAAACCAAAATGCCATCATTCCAAGACATATATTTTCGGTCACTAAGGTCTTCTAAGCAAGAGTAAGCATATGATTTTTCACTTTCTAAACTTATGACTTTGTTTGATGCTTACTAAACTACCAAGTTCAAAATTCATTCGATACCGGATAAAGAACATTTCTAAATTTAGACATGTTGTGCATTTAATATAATATGCCCAAATTCATAATCATGGATAAAACTTAACGTATTAATTGAAAGTATGCCCAACAAACCAAACATTCAAACAAACATTACAATTCAAGCCATGTAAGAATCAAAAATCAACTTTCCTTTTAACATTTTAAAGAGATCAAAATTTCAAGAGATAAAGGACATGTCTAAAGTTTCTCCAAATTAAGAAAGTGATACATGATTCTAAGCATATCTAGCACCCATTGCACATATGAACCAACAAATTCAAGTTTTCCCAAAAATTGAAAATTCAAGCACTATTCACTTCAAGAACACATTTTTGATTCTTGCATTTCTAGTTGTTTTCAATTGATTCTAGCCCATAAAAACTTTACAATTAAGCTCTTTCTGCTCAAGAATTCCACATAACATCAATAAATCCTCATACCCATAGAAATCAGAATTTTCAAGATTTCATACCTTGTTCTTGATGTTGGAAGAGAATGGAATGTAGAAAAGATCTTGAATGCAACAAAGAAGAATAAAAAACTCTAAAACTTTCACACAAATTCTCTCTTTAAAAAAAACTTTCTCTTTGCAAATAAAGAAGAGATATTCCAATGGTGATGAAGAGAAGAGAGAGAAAGGAGAGTGTGAAAAGTAGTGGTTAAGAGTGAAAGTGTATAAAGTTATTTGCAAATTGATCCCTAGGTTTCCAAAATCCTTGATTTTCTTGAAAACTTTTGCAAAATAACCCAAAACTTGAATATTTTTTCTTGACTTTGTGAAAATTAGGACCAAAGTTTTGTAAATGAATCAAAGGTATGAAGTTTTCCTAAAACAAGCTTTTGCAAAATCACTCGTGAAGATGTTTGGAAATGGTGGAATGCAAATGAAATTCTTGAATTCAAGGGAACTTACCTTAGCCAAAGGAATCCATCTCAAAATTAAGTCATGGTGACTTGTTGGAAGTGTTAATTCCATTCCCTTTCTTGGCATTTGATTATTGCTTCGAATAGTTCTCGTTTGATATCTAAGCTTGTGCAAAAGAATAACTTTGGAACAAAGTTATCCCAAGACATATCACAATTATTGAACTGAACAGTATGAAAATTAAAGACTTAAAACGAATTATGTACAAAGGATATGCATGAGATTGCCTCTCAAGTGCGCTTGTTTAAGATCTTTCGCTTGACCATTGCTCTCTTCCTTAGTAAGGGGAAGGTTTGGATCATCTTGTAGTATATTGATCCTTCTTGCTTCATTTCGGCCACGCCATTAAGCACATTTTCGGCTTGGTCTCCATCATCCTCACCAAAGAACTACCCATAAACTTCAGTCATCCTTACTTCTTCGAAGGACATCTCATTGCAATTACCCATAACCTTGTCCTTCTCAGAAGTATCTATCATAGGATAATGTCAAGTAGTAGTAGAATCTTGGATCAACCTTGTTGAGAGCTACTATACTTCCTTCAAAATCTAATCTATCTCCGGTAGTTGCAACAAAGGATGTTCCTAAGAGTAGGGGAAACCGGGTTGGATGCTTCATTTCTATCACCCATAAGTCCGCTAGGATTGTGCAATCCCCAATCTTCAAGGGATAATTTGGTATAAGCCCGATTGGCTTCTTAGTTGATGAATTCCCTAACATCATAAGAGACTCATTCTTCTCCATCCTCTTGATACCATATTTTCTCACTAATTCTAGGGAGATCATGTCAATAGAAGATTAATTATCTACAAAAGCCTGTTCCTCGAAGATTTCTTCTAGCAAGGTATTGTGAACCTTCCGTCATGTGTTACCTTAGGAAGGACCTTATGTTCGGTATTGGTCTTTGGTCCTTTATGCATCTTTCTCACTTCTTCAACCGCTTCCTTATTAGAGAGAACACTTTTGATGAATGAGATGTGATCCGGAAGCTTTGTCACTTCTTCCTGTATGGGAAACAAAACCCCAATATCTATCAATTACGTCTAGACCTTGGAAAGAACCTTCTTTTGAGCCCTATTGTAAGACTGAGAAGGATTAGGAAACTCTTCATATGTCTCATTCACAACCTTGGAAGATCCTTTTTCATCAACCTCCTTAACCTTTTCAACAATAGGATTCTCTTCCTTCCTCTTGAGTTTGCCATCTTTATACCCATCTCCTTGTGAGATCTTTTCTATTGGTCCCCTATCACCATCCTTTGTTGGAACTTCCTCACAAGAAAGCATTGAAGATAATAAATAGCCCCGTAGTAGCTCTTTTAGCTCATCCTTTTGAGTCATGATCTTCTTGTTCTCCTCTTTGAACTTTGGATGGTTCTTAGCTCTTTCCAACATAGGATGTGTGTCCTCAAAATTGGTAACGAACGCATGCATCTCACGAATTTTGTCAATCGGTATCTCGTTGGATTCTTTGTGAAGGAATTGAGGTGGTACATACATAGAAAGGAATCCTCTTGTGAACTCTCCTCCTTTGAGGTCGTGTGATGACTCTCCTCCTTAGGTGTAGGTGCTTCTTCTTCGTTTTGGATCTCTTTATTGGGTAGAGAGCTTCCAACAATGATCTCAAATTTTTCTACACCGAAAGCTTCCTCATAATGGAGGTAAGGTTGTGTCTCTTCCTCCTTGGACTTCTCATTCAAGCCTTGTTCCACATTGTCTTCACATTCATCATCATCATACTCATCAAAGATTGGTTCCCCCATATCAAAGTATTAAACATCAATGATGAATCCGGTTGTAGCTTGTTCATCATACCTCACAAATAAATCTTCATTAATCTTACATCCAAGAAGTTCCTCAGATTCTATTATGGAGTTCTCGGCTTCAACGGAGAAGATATCCTTAGGTTGATGTAAGGACTCCATAACGATTACATCTATTCCTTTGTGAATATTGTACCTTGAAAGGAATAACAAACAAGTAGTAAGATAGTTAGTAATAAATAAAAATAAAGCTTAGTCTTGAGAAAAATTGAAATCTTAAAGGAAAACAAAATCTAGCTTTCGTGTTCCCTGGGAACGGCGCCAAAAATTTTTTGCGCGATTGTTTTTGCAAAAAAAAAGACAACGAAGCTTTAAAATTTATAAGCCCGTTTCCTAACAATCACACAATCCGCAAGTGCACGGATATGTCATTGTAGTACTTTGGGGTCGAACCACAAGGAGCAAACCTTAGCTAGCTACGTTCAAGTTTTAAGAATACAAAACCGTTCTTAAGCAAAGCGAATAGGAAAAGGGGGTTTTGGTTTTTGTGATTAAAGAAAATCAAATCATGGAAACTTAAGTAGACAAGAAAAGTAAAGCATAAAGTAGAAACGTAAATAAATAAGCAAGTACATGCAATAAGATAAAGATGGATCTTATGACTATGGTTATAGGTTTGGGTTCAATCAAGAGATGTGATGGACTTTGGTAAGGCTTTATTAGAGGATCGAAGTTCTTCCTAGATCAAGGATCCCTCTATAATCGATCTACCCACTCTCGTGACGGAGATCTATTCACCCATACATATTAAAAGGCTCAATTCTCGTTTGTTTCCTATCTAAACATGTAAGTGATAGTGAGTCTCAAGCCGTTTTAACCATTTAACACCTTGGTTTCCCTTTGGGAAAACTACTCTCATAGCTCAAGGTGAAAAACATAGATATATTTCTCACAAGCGTCTTTGAGCAAGCATTAAACTTTAAAGAACTAAACTAGATCTAGTATAAATCTATGCCAAGATCTAGCCTAACATCGATCAAAACCCTAGATCTATTCGTAGCCTAGTCAATGATCCAATTTAGTAGCTAGATAATGGTGTAACAAGAGAAATCAACAAGAGTTCAACCTCATGACTATGGAATCAATGCTTGAACTAATACCACTCCCATGGCTAAAAGTCATATTTGCAAGCTAACATATTTCACTCAACTCTCGTTTGTTGTGATCATTTCGAAAGCAATCATTAAGAATCATTCTACTTTCCCACAAAACTCCCTAGATATCAAATCTCATTGCTTAAGCAAATTTTGGCATACTTTAGGCTCTCCTAGACATTTCATCGAACACTTCTCAGGCGTGAAATGTATACATGTCAAGATCTAGTTTTTATCCTAGATCTAGCATTAAGAACACCTAAACCATAGAGATCTAAGCCCTATCTATCACTAAACACCATTACGTAACAACAAATCATCTCAAAGCCACAATCCCCAAGATCCAAGAAAAGACTACTCACACATCATATGAGAGAAGAGAGAAAAGATGAGAAACATAAGCATGATTTAATAGATAAAAGTTTTGAGATACAAGGGTATAAAGAGAGAATCTTGATCTAAAAGATCAAGAGAATCAACTTAGAAAAAAAAGAAAAGTTGAGAGTGGCTTTTGAGCAAAAAAAGTTGTTCGTTGTTCTTGGTACATAATGGGCTATTTATACTAAGAAAAGTGAGAGAGGAAGCCCTAAAAAGGGCAATTTTCGGACAAAGGTCACCTGGCATCGACCTTGGAGGTTGATGTTGAGTTGTGTTAGGCAGCAGTCTGCAAAGGTTACCCAGCATCGACCTTAGGTGACCCAGCATCGACTTCCAGGTCATTGCTTGGTTCCCTTTGCAGTTTCTTGTGGCTTCTTGCTCCTATTTGATGCCTTGTTGATCCCAACTTCTTACACAGTATTTAACTCGTCTTTTCCTTGAATTCTTAGCTCCAAATCCACCTTGGATCCATCTATAGAGCCTCCATAAATCCATCTCAAAGTTGCACCTACAAATGCAAAGAAAATGTATGCAAATGCAATATGTGCCTAAACTAGACTCTAGATTCAAACTAATGCATTCTAAGACTTATATGCAATATTTATAACCTAAAAGTGAATGAAACTAAGCTAAAATGCATCAAAATATACATGAAAATATGTACACATCATTCATGGACGGCACACTCTGGTCGTGGGGCGTTCGACACCTGTTCGTGGCTTCGTGTCGACCGTTTAGTTTTTTTCCCTGGTCGTTTCACGGTCTGATCAGTCGCTTTGAATTTCGGTCGGTTTTTTAGTGTTACAGGATTCTCTTTATGGTACCTAAATGCTTTTAAACACTTGTGGTGGTGGAATTGGCCAAAAAATTGAAGATACAAACATTTAGAGTTTATTGGATTCGTGAAACTTCTTTTTGGTCGGATTAAGAACTCATTTGGATTATTGGTTATTGCTGCTCGGGTCTTTGAGATTTCATGGTGACGTTCCAGTATGCCAACTTGATTCTCATCGATAAATGACACTCTTGTCTTAGCCAAGTTCATTGGCTAGTCGGCAAAGATATAATGTTTGCCAAAAATTAAAATTTGAAAAATCAAAATTCTAATCAGGCTCTTTTGTTCAAAATAGGCACATTGCTCGGGCATCTTTAATGGTTTGAGTTGATTTGCTTGGCAAGTACTGGAAATCTCCATGTTCCTTTTCGTTAAGAAACTTGATCCTCTGGAAAACTTTTGATTTCGACTGTTCGAAGGTCTATTTCTCTCGAGCATATCACCTATTATATAGTGTTAACTATAGAGAATGAAGTATGGGGTTTTGTTACCTCTTATGGTATTGTTTAAGACTATCTCGAATATCCTTTAACTTATTAATCTTTGTTGGTTTCCCAGTTAAGTCGTCGCAACTTGAAATCTATCCGCGTTATTCTTCGTATTATAGTCGTTTCATCCATTGAACCTTGATAGTATGTTGTGATTTGCTTGGGGGAACAAGGTTTTGAAGACTTTTCCAAGGAAAATACCTAGTCAAGTGAACAGGGAATGGATTTTTGTTATGTATAAGTTGTTACCCATGTTCAAATTGTATGATGAGATAGTTCAATCCTTGTGTGAGGCAGTTGAAAAGCTCCATGGGCCACACGTTAGTTTTGACCGGTTTTGGACAAGAGGAAGCAGACGGCCGATCGGAAGAGCAAATGACTCGGGGCATGAAAGCTCCAGCACCGGCCATGATATGGCTGACGGAAAAAACCAGTGTTGGGCTCTCCACCACCTGGTTAGAATGGCTTGGTCGTTCATTGCCAATCGTCTTGATCCAAATCTTCTTTTCCTTCAATCTTCTTTCGTTCTTCTTGTAAATTAATGTTAAATGAGTTATTTCATGGACTCTAAGAACTAAAAGAAGTAAAAAAAAAATTTTAATAAATGTTGGTTGGCTCCCACAAAGAGCTTATTTAGAGTCAACTACCTCAACTCCTTACGTTTCTTCAAACGTGAGGTGCAATGGCCACGAAAATCTCAATGTCCTCGCTAATGGGTGCATATGCAAGAAAAGGTTTGAGTTTTTAGCCATTGACAGTGAATGATCCTCCATTTGGCTCCCAAAGGACAACTGCTCTGTATGGTTTCACTCCTTTAATTTTGAATGGGTCAGACCAACATGATCTTAGCTTTCGAGGAAAAAGCTCAAGTCTTGAGTTAAATAAATTAACTTTATCATTTTGATAGACCATCTTTGGCACTATCTTCTTGTCATGAAAAACTTTTTTCCTTTCCTTATATATCTTGGTGCTTTTATACGCCATATGTTGGATTTCTTCTAATTCATTCAATTGGATCAATCTTCTTTCACATCTAGTCTTGATATTGTAGTTTAGTTCTTTGATTGCCCAAGCATCTTTGTATTCAAATTAAACCAGAAGGTGACAAGTTTTTTCATACACAAGATGTAAAGGTATCGTTCCTAATGGCGTCTTGCATGTTGTTCTATATGCCCAAAAAGCGTCATCAAGTTTGGCAGACCAATCCTTCCTTGGCTTTCCTGTTGTTTTCTAAAGGATGTTTCTGAGCTCTCGATTGGAAATCTTGACTTCTCCACTGGTTTGTGGATGGTAGGGGCTTTCAACCTTATGTTTAAGACCATGTTTCTTCAAAAGATTAGCAAAAAGTTGAGGGGGTTCGATGACAGCTGCCAAAAAGTTGGCTATGTGTCAATACCATGGAGTCCCAAATGAGCTTCTTCTCCTTAGTTATGTCCGTGGGGGTCTTGAGGTTTCTTTAAAGATTGAATTCATCGCATACCCTTGTTCTTCTGGTAAGGAATCATTCATAGGGAGCGATCTTCAATTCTCATTCGAAAGAGATGATCCCCACACTATTTTTCTATACCCTTTTTTATCTCAGATCTTCAGTTCAAACCCTTGTAGCAAGAGTATCCACCTTATGAGAAGTGGTTATGCATCTTTATTTTACAATAATTACTTAAGGGCAGACAATCGCTAGAAGCTTCTTTTCTGTTGTTGCATAGTTTCATTATGCATCATCCAAGGTCCTGCTAGCATAGTGAATAACATGAAGTTTCTTATCTTTCCTTTGTTCAAGAATAGCTCCTACAACATAGTCGCTCGCATCTGTTGGGGTGCCTATTGTTCTTGCAAATGCAAGGCACCGCGTACGAAGCTTTAAATTTGTAAAAGCCTGTTTCTTATCAATAACACAATCCGCAAGTGCACGGATATGTCATCGTAGTACTTGGGTGTCGAACCACTAGGAGCAAACCTTATCTAGTTAAAACTTAACTTTGGGAATACACATTTAAACTTAATCTAAGAAAATAAAGGAGGTTGGGTTTTGTTTTGGTTTTCTTAGTATTCTAGAAGTAAAAGCAAAGCAAGAAAGCAAACATAAACCTTGGAAGATACTAAATTGAAATAAACTATAAACTANCTTGGAAGATACTAAATTGAAATAAACTATAAACTAAGATGATGAACCCATAAATTTTATAATTGATCCACTTAGATAGACGGTGATAAGGGTGTTATATCAAGCTA
>OVAN01003640.1:0-28099 GCA_900406275.1 Anastatica hierochuntica
TATATATATATCTTATTTTCGGTAGGAAAATTATATCATGTAACTTTATATCAATAGTTTCAATCAAAATTTACTGAATTTAATAAATTACTATAGTTAATTAATATCAAATGCATAAAAACCAAAAATTTCTATTTTTGTGAAAGAATTTGTTTTTCAAAATATCTATCTTTAAATTGACTCAACTCGTGTCAGGAGAAGGGCAGTAGAAGCTTCTAGTTGAGCTTATCAAACACTGTAGATCATTCTCATGTCTCTACTTGGGTTCGTAATCTCTCACTCTGTCGTCCATAAATAAACAACAACATGAGTTTTTTACTTTAGCAGACTACCGTGTTCATCTACTTATCCATCAGACTACTTAAGTTCTTCTACAAACTTTTATTTGCAGTAGCCAGATCATCAAACTCAACTCTCGTAACATCAAATTCAGCATGCACAGAAGCAAGCTTTGTCTGAGATGACCTTTTTCCAGTGCTTCTGCTTTTTTCTCTATACGCTCTGGGAGATCTCTTTCCTCAGAAATGAGGGAGGTGAGAGGAATATAATGCATGCATACTTGTCAAGAAGCTGCTAGCCTTTGCTAATTTTGATATTCACATCATCAATCTCTTGGAGGTTTTTTATTAGACCATCAACCTAAAAAGATATACCTGAAGATTTAGCTTAGATGTAAATCACATGGGACTTCAATTTTTTCAGTTTACCTTTTCCATTAGAGGAAAGGAAATCTCGACTGCTTCACTACTTCTTCAGCTTGGACACTATCTTCTATGGCTTTATATGTCTTAACTGCCACTTTTTTTACCATCAACATTTCTCTCTCGTCCATCTTATAGAACTCCATATGGAAAAATAGAATACAATGACAATATTAGTCAAGCAATCTAAACAAAAGACAATGACACTATTTATCAAGCAATCTAATTATCAATAGATCTTATACTTTTGTGAACACTATAACTCTTTCTTCACCAGTCTCAGGAATTTTTCGCGCTCTCTACATCCCAACTGTACTTAAAAATAATAGTTTCAAATAGGTATCATATAAACTGAGCTGCATACTCATCCATACCAGTGAAACTAAAACATCCATTGTGTGGCTAAACAAAGATCAACTTTCTGTTCAAGAACTCTAGCTGTGTTAAAATCATCTTAGTCATTGTGCGAAGAGACTTCGCTTCAGATTCTGCTTCTTGAAGCCGTTCTACAGCAGTTGTAGCCTCATCTCTCAAGCTCTGAACATAGTAAGGAAAAATAAGACATGGTCTCATCATGCAAATCAAGAAATACGAGTACATATGTGTACCTTAACTCAAGTTTTGAACGTAGGGTAACAATTTCCCCTTCCTACATTTTTGTGTTGACATGTTTAAAATGAAAATTTTATATACATATTATTAAAATATAACTCTAATTTATAGAAATATTCTTACGTGTACATATATGTGAGAAATTTTATTAAGATGAATAAATTATTTTTGTATTTCCATAAAAGATGAATATACTATTTTATTTATTAAGATAAATTATAACATAGTTATCTAACCTCTTTTTCTTCAAAATGCATCATTTTGAACAATTTTTCTCTTATCTTTATATTTGATATATGAGTTGATATTTTACGGTATTTTAACTAAATGATATACAATAAGTTATGATGCATCAAATATGGGAATAGAGTTTACTTTTATAATTTTTTCATTTTGATAATCGTTGTTGTCTTTTTTTTTTCCTCACTTTTTCTTAATTAATCTACTCTTTTGGATATTACATGTTACTAAATCATTAATTGTAACTTATCAGAAAATCTAAGTGAAAATAAAATTAAATACAACCATCGAAGAGGAGAAATCATGATTCATTTGACCTAAAAATAGAAAAATGTAAAGCATAATATTTTATGACCTTTTTAGCTAGGGATTTGGACAATTAAATCTCTCTTTGATTAAATATAGTGATAGAAACTAAAATATATCACAAAATTGAATTAATCATGAAAACCATAGAAATTTTTTTCATTTCTTCTCAAATAATACTAATTGAGAATTGATATCGAAAAACCATTTCCAACATAAATTTATATTATCGTAAAGTCGGTTTATTTTGGATGTAAATAGAAAACCTAAACATAACTTAAGTTCTTTGACTATTTTTAAATTTTTTTAATTTTTATTTGAATATTATTTGTAATCTACAATATTATTAAATAAATTGCAATCTATACATTTTTTTAATCATGTTTTGGTTTACTCTATTTTTTTTGTTGGTACTACGAAAACCATAAAAATCTTTATTTTCTTAAATACACTTTGATTAGCTTGATTATTTTTTTTTTTTGTTTTAATATATTTTCTATTTTTAAAAAATGTTATGCATGAAATATCAAATTTTATTAAAAGACTATAATTAAAATTGTATTATACATAGTAAATTAAGCTGACGGAAATATTAAGTTTTAAACCTTGAAAGCTGAAATCATATATCAATAGCTATTAGCTAATTATTATATGTACCAATTAGTTGAACAGATAAATTCATAAATATATGTCTTTGTTTGTCTATCATAGTATGTTATTTACTTGCAAACGTTCGTCTATCTATGTGTTTGTGTAATAGATGTTCCATATAGAAATGCATACATATTATCATAAAGAATATTTGTTTACAAAAACAGAGTACTCATAATTTCACTGAATTCACGACGGTAAAAAGATAATTTCCATATAACAATGTTGATAATCATGTTGTCCGATCCCAAAGTAATTTATTTTAAAATTTAAACCGAACCAAAGATTAAGTAAACCGATTTACTTAGTTTTCATATATTGACCACCTCATCTAAGACTTTTGTTTTTTTAAGGAAACTACAGTTTTGGTAAAGATCGAATTGTGGCTCTACTTGTTTTATAAGTCATGTGTGTGTAAGATATCTTTTCACAAAAATCTTGTGTTTTTATTCATCTTTTCTTTATTCCCTTAAAGAGACATCATTGAGGTTTACAATTAGAGCTGAAATATTAGATAGCCATGAGTACAAAACTGTTAATTCCACTTAAGCAAGGTAGCGGCAGAGTTTGTAGCAGAATGTAGAAAGGAAAGATTTCATTCTTGTGGATTGGATTCCAGATAAATGTGCCTAATATTTTGTACCCAACTGCTGAAATAGAGAGGGATCCCCTTGCACAAAAAAGGGATTTAAACAAGTAAAAATGGATGATATATGAGTATGATGAAGATGACACTCTCAAGGAAATAGGGGCTGGAGGATTAGCTGGTACAAAACTCATGTTCTCAGCCATTCAAGCGGGATCCAAACATGACTGTGTGAAGGCAAGTGATCCTACAAAGGCGGAGAGTGCTTCTATCAATTTTGTGGGATCTTCCAGCCTTAACACAATGGATCCAACGGTATTAAAAGCTAGCTTAAACAAAGGTGGCCACTCCAGGACCATCGTGAAGAGACATATCCAAAGGACGAGGCCATCATAATATAAAAGAACTCCAAAAATGGAACTAAGACGAGATTATGTTAAGGACCATGCTACTCCAAGAGAGGATGTAATGGTTGTGGATGATAAAAGAAAGGAAATTCAAGTGGAAGGTGGATCAAGAAAGAAAGATAAAGCTTAGCACAAAGAGGTTGTCCCAATGGTGGGACAGCCTAATCCACATTGAGCATTCTAAATCGAAATTGTGAGGGATTGTGCCGTGTAAAAGATCTGGTAATTCCAAGACTACGGGAGATGAGGAAGATTCTATCTCTTGACTTTTTTTTAATGGAAACTATGCAGAAGCGTGATGTTTTGGTAGATATACAAAAATGGATGGGTTAAGATTAGGTTTTTACGGTTGACCCGATTGATACAACTGGTGGGTTAGCTCATTTTTGGTAGAAATTTGTACCTGTAGAAGTTATGTATTATGATAAGCATGTAGTAGATATTAAGCCCACCATTCAGAATCAAACCTTTTTTGTCTCCTTTGTGTATGGTGAGCCGAATGTTAGTAGAAGAAATGTAGTTTGGGAAAGATTATCAAAGATTGGCATTCAAAGAAAAGATTTTTGGTGCATGATTGGAGACTTTAATGAAATTATGCATAATGGTGAGAAGATTGGTGGACCAAAGAGAAGCGAAAGCACTTTCTAATCCTTTAATAACATGCTCAACTTCTGCAACTTGGTTGAATTGCCAAGTACTGGAAACAAATTATCATGGTGTGGTAGAAAAAATACATTATGGATTCAGAGCTGCTTGGACCGAAGCATTGGTAATAAGGCATGGATGCAGAGATTTCTTTTTTCAAGTCAAGCCTTCTTGGAGTTTAGAGGATCTGACCATCGTCCTGTTTTATTGAAACTCTCAACTACTCCTACTTCCTTCTATAATAGATTCATTTTTGGTAAAAGGTTTCTTTAAAAACCTATGATCAAAGAAACAATACAAGCAGAATGGGAGGACACTCACAATGGAATAAGGGCTACAATTTCTTATAGATTGAGGCAAGTTTGAAAAGGGCTCAACATTTGGAAGAAGAAGAACATACTGAACTCTAAAGAATGTATTAACCTCTTAGAAGTTGCTTTGGATCATGAACAATCTTCCCCTAATCTGTCTACAAATCAGCTAATAGCATTGAAGAAAGAGTTAAGTCAGTCTTACAAAGAAAAGGAGATCATTTGGAAACAAAGAAGTAAAGAGAAATGGCCAAAGGGAGGTGACAATAACACAAAGTTTTTCCATGCTACTGTAAAGGCAAACAGAACAAGAAGATGGGTCGAGAAACTCATTGACATTAATGGTAATGAGCAACGATCGAAAGAAGCAAAGGGTAAAGTGGCAGAAGCCTATTTTGTAACTGTTTGCCTTCTTGATGTGGGGTCAAGTGTTGCCCCAATTAAAACCTAGCTGCAAGTGTACAGCAATCGCAGTAATACTTAGGGATCAGATCCACAGAGACTAGAGTTTCACGCTTAGGACTCATATGACTTTAGATTAAGCTAGGAATGAAATATAAAGGGGGTTTTGAGATTTTTATTTAGATTTTATGAAGCTTTAATTATGCAAAACAAAATCCTATTCTACATGTCAATTTACAAGGGATAGATCAATGATGAATATGGATCAGACAAGCAGAGAGTATTTAACAAGCAAGCAAGATACTAAAATATATTAGGGGCATAATGCTACGGTCTAGCATACAGCCAAAAGTGTAGATCCTCTCCACTTTCAAGGTTCGAGATTAATTCCATATCTAACAACCAAGGGAGATCGTCTTTTTTTTGGTCGTGTAGTGATTAAACACGCATTCATTCGATCAAGACTAATTTTTCATGATTCTAAGTCGATCTATTTTGGAAGCCTACTTAGAAAGGCTCATCAAATACTTGATCCAGCGGTAAGTTGAGCTTTTGGAATGCATACCACTATAAATCTATTCACAAACCAGCTTCGTATGTAAATAGCATTAACTTATGAGCAAAGATGATAACGTATTAATAAAACCTAATCAATTAAAGATCTAATTCAAGAAAATTACCTACTGTATACCATGAAAATTAATTAAAAAAATATCATGTAAACATGAAATCATTAAGAACAACACGTTATTCATAATCATCAAGGGAGAGAGGAGAAGATAAAATTGAGTTTATGGAAGAATGGATGTTGAATTGATGATGAAGGTGGATCTTTGGAGGCTACAAAGGGCATACCCCAAAGGGTGTCGTCCTTGCCTCCAAAGAATATTATTCAACCCTAATATAATACAATTCTATGAAATTAAAAGGCTAAAAACATCTATATATAGTGCTTATTCAATTAGGTCATAATTATGTAAAATCGGGCCTTAATGCCTCATAATGTTTGGGCTTCCTGTCCAATGGTTTTGAGTTAAATTTTTGAGCTTTAAAAGACTTGGAATAGATTCAGTTGAGTCTGGAGAATGTCTGATTCGAAACCCAAGTGGTCTTCCATTTGTTTTGGCATTTCTACACACCCTTCATATGCGAGATAGTTGGACCAATTTTCAGTAAAATTTGTATAACTCTTTTTCCACAACCCCAAATGATATGGAACTACTTGGATATAAAAGCTAATTCAATTCTATAGATCCTGTCCAAATTTCATCAAAATCCATTGAGGTAAAGGCCTTCGTCTTGGATGATACTTCTGATGATCGTAAACTGTCCAGAAACTGGCTTTTGATCCAATTAGCTCAATAAAGCTCCAAAATTGATTGTTTGGCCTAAAATCACTTGAAACACTAAAAATAAAAGAAAATTACCTTTAATTACATAAAATTGTGTAAAACACTAAGAAAACCTATCAAAATTCATGGGAAAAGTGGTAAAGTGTTGGTGTTATCACTCCTCAAAGCCGATAGAGTTCCAAAATCTCTTCCACAATTTTCCCGCCAAAGTGACTCAAAGAATGAGTAGAAGGATGATTATGAAAGTGACCAAATAAGAAGTAAAAGGAACTGTTTTCTCTATCAAACCATCTTCGACTCATGGTCATGATGGGATGACACCTATCTTTTTCAGCAGTATTGGTCCATTATCGGTCACCAGATAACTTTGGAGGTACAACCCTTCTTCTCGTCTGGTATCTTTCCTAGGGATTGGAATTACACATTCATCAGCCTCCTCCCTAAAACCCTCAATCCTTCAATTATGCTCGAGCTAAGACCAACCAGTCTATGTACCGTTCTCTATACACTACAAGAAAACACACTAGTAAATCTTTTGCAAGAGACTTGCGAGTCAAGGAACATATGCAAATTTTGTGAGGGATTTGTGAGGATCCCTCGCAATTTCCTAGCCAAATATTTTCGAAGAAATTGGGAGGGATCCTCGCAAACCCCTCACAAATATTTTGCTAGGATTTTGCGAGGGTCCCTCGCAAATTATTTTTTTAAATTTTATAAATAACTAAATAATAATAATAAAATTTAATTAAAATTTAAAATAAAATTGAAATTAAAATTGAAAATAGAATTAAAATTTAACTAAATATTTTTTTAATATTTTACAAAATAAAATAAAAGAAAAGAAAACTTAAAATCTAATTTTGGTCCTGTTGTTGCTGCTGCCGTAGGCGTTCTTGGTTCCATTGTTGTTTCCGTGCATAGAAGTGTGCGAACTCGGGGTTCGATTCTGCCATAAAATCGAACAGCTTGGTATGCAAGTTAACTTTCTCTTTGAAGAAGGTTAACTCTGTCTGAGTCTCCACTAGCGCCTGCTGAATAAAAGATTATAAAAATTTTATTAAAAATTAATCAATAATAAACCAAAAATAAATGTTATATACATTTTAAAATTTTAGATCACAATTAATAAATTTTAAATTTTCTAAATTTAATTATTTAAAACTATGTTGTGTTTATAATTTTTTAGGTGGCAAGTCAATCTAAAACCTATCTAAACCACCTAAATATACTAATTAAAAAACCTAACTATCCTAGTAACTAATAATTAATAACATAATGTAAAATTTTTATAAACTAACCTTTTTGTGGATTTGGATGAGAGAGTGTAAAGAGAGAGAATAGTTTTAGAGACATAAACATATTTGGTGCAAAATGAAATGGGAAGGGGTGGGATATATATAGGGATTTTGTTCCCTCGAAAATCATTCGCAGTTTCCTCATAAATTGAGGCGATTTTTTCAATAGTTTGCGAGAAATTTTCGAGGAAGCCTCCCAATTCGGTTCCCATTAAAATATTTTAGTTTCGCGCCCAAATTTTGCGAGAATTCCTTGCAAAATGTTGAAATATAAAAATATTTTTTTAGGGTTTAAGTCTTAGGGTTTAGGGAAATATAGCATTTTGAAATTAGATATCATTAATTACAATTAAGATATTCAATTCAAACCTTTCATACAATAAAAATATAATATTATAACTTATACGAAAAATGTCGTATGTTTGTATGAATTGTATAGAAAGTTATAGTGATATAAACTTTATAAGGCCAAGTAACAATTTTTAAACTTAAACAACGTATACGTTCCAATTTTAATCATTTCTTGTTTAAATGTTAAAAAAATGTTACCATATTGCATCAATAGGATTAATGTTAATGTTTTAGGGTTTAGGACAAAGATTTTGCGAGGGATCCTCGAAAAATATTGAAATATTTTTTAAAAAAATATTCAGGGTTTAGGGTGTATGGTTTAGGGATATATAGTATTTTGAAATGAGATAGCGTTAATTACAATTAAGATACTCAATTCGATCCTTTAATAAAATAAATCAATAATATTATAACTTATATGAACAAATATTGTATGTTTGTAGGAATTGTTTAGAAAGTTATAGTTGATATAAACATTATAAGATCTAGTAACAACATTAAACTTAAAAATTGCATACGAACCAATTTTAATCATTTCTTGTTGAAATGTTGAAGAAAATGTTACCATATTACATGCATGGGATTAGTGTTAATGTTTTATGGTTTAAGGCAAATATTTTGCGAGGAGTTTGCGAGGGATATATAGTATTTTGAAATGAGATATCGTTAACTACAATAAAGATATTCAATTCGAATCTTTAATACAATAAATGGATAATATTATAACTTATATGAATAAATATCTTATGTTTGTATGAATTGTATAGAAAATTATAGTGGATAAAAACGTTATAAGATCCAGTAACAATTTTTAAACTTAAACAACGCATATGGTCCAAATTTAATCATTTCTTGTTGAAATATTAAAGAAAATGTTACCATATTGCATGCATGATATTAGTGTTAATGTTGTAGGGTTTAGTGTTAATGTTGTAGGGTTAAGGACAAAGATTTTGCGAGAAATTTGTGAGGACTACTCGCAAATTCCTTGCAAAATTCTGAAATATTAAAAAAAGAAGATAATCTTGGGTAGATATAGAAATTTATACCTAAAAATTAGTTATCCTTGCAATTCTCTCGCAAATTTAGGACCACTTTGCGAAAAACAAGTGTTCTCTCCCTGTTTCCTTGCAATTCTGTCGCAAAGTTGCGACAAACAAGCTTTCCTCGCAAATTGGTCGCTTATTTGTGAGGAAATTGCGACTTTACTGTTTCCTTGCAGATTAGCGACTGCATTGCGAGGATAAGTTTTTTCCAAGCAATTTCTTCACAAATTTGCGAAGAACTTTTTCCTCGCAAATCTTCCTCACAAATTGCCTGTTTCTTGTAGTGATAAAACTATTTTCAAAATCGTGGTTAAGAGACTGCAACCTTTCCTCCCTCAAATTATCTCTAAATTTCAATTAGCCTTTATTGCCGAAATGTTAATCTCTGACAACATTTTTGTGGCTCATGAGGTGGTTCATGCCTTAAGGACTGATGAAGTTATTTCGAAGGAATTCATGGCTATAAAGACCGACATGTCGAAGGCATACGACCGAGTGGAATGTAGTTATACTAGAGAACTTTTGCGGGCTTTAGGTTTCCATAATAAAAGGATACAATGGGTGATGGCTTGCTTATCTTCTATGTCTTTTTCGATCTTGATTAAAGATAAACCTTTTGGTTTGATTCATTGGGAGAAAGGCTTGAGGCAATGAGATCTTTTATCTCCTTTCCTCTTTTCTTTTTGCACGGAAGGCTTATTCACTTAATTAAACAGGCTGAAAGTCAAAGCAGAATCAACGACATTCAGTTTTCTCCCCAAGGCCCGAGCATTGATCATCTTCTATTATCTAACGATAGATTATTCATGTGCAAAGCATCGGAAGATCAATTTCAAACTATAAATGGAAATTTTGCAATTATCTAGGCAAGTGACTGGCCAGGTAATTAATTCATGTAAGTCTTCTATTTCCTTTGGCAGTCAAATTCCCGAGGATCAAAAAGCCAAGATCAAATAGATTTTGGGCATAGAAGCAGAAGGAGGGCCTAGTACATATTAGGGTTACTGGAATGCTTCAGTGGCTCCAAAGTTCAGATGTTAGATTACATAAAGGAAAGAGTTAAGACAAAACTCTCTCGATGGTATGTTCGATCTTTGTCTCTTGGTGGTAAGGAAGTGTTACTTAAAGCAGTCGCATTAGCAATGTCTGTCTATGTTATGTTCTGCTTTAAGTTTCCTAAAACCACTGGTGATAATTTAACCGCGACAATGTCAAGTTTCTGGTGGAATTCGGTGGAATATAAAAGAAAAACTCATTGGATTAGCTGGGATAAGTTATGCTTAACCAAAGATCAAGGTGACTTAGGTTTTAGAGACATTCAACTCTTTAACCAAGCATTGTTAGCCAAAAAAGCGTGGAGGCTGTTACAAAACCCGGAGTGCTTATTCTCAAGATTGTTCCACAATAAGTACATTGGTCAATCTCACTTGTTCAAGGCTGGTTTAGGTAAGAGACCATCCTTTGCTTGGATAAACATAATGTATGGAGAAAAATTATTAAAGGCAGGAGTCAAACCAATTGTAGGTAATGGAAAAAGCCTCTTTGTTTGGACTGATCTGTGGCTAAATGATGAAGAACATATGCCTTCACAGATTTGACCTCCATGGAGAAAAAATAGCAGATTTGATTTTAACCTAATGGTTAAAGATTTGGTCAATATCAGAAGCAAAGATTGGATAAAACAAAACTAGATGAGCAATTTTCCCCTTTAATGTAGAGAGAATATTGAGAAGGAGACTTACAGTAAGGTGAGAAGATTTTTGGTGTTGGAGGCATAATAAAATTGGAAGCTATACAGTCAGATTAGAGTATTGGCTTTCTTGTAAGCTCTTTAGATTGTAAAACATTGCTCAAGCTGAGTTGAGACCATCCCTCAATGTCTTAAAAGCTCAGGTTTGGCATATTAAGACAGCTCTAAAGATTAAGACTTTCATGTGGAGAGTACTATCTAGAGCCATACATGTGGTTGAGAAACTCATGGCTAGAAGCTTGGAAACGGATGGCAGATGCATGGTATGTGGTAGTGAGGATGAGTCCATCTATCACATTCTATTCACCTGACATATTGCAAGACAGATTTGGGCTCTTTCTAAATTCCCTTGTCCTGATCAAGGTTTTAGCCAAACATAAAAGTTTGCAAACTTCAATCATTTTTTTGCAAATATGAAATCTCAAGCTATCCCTGAATGCATTAGAAGAAGTGTCCCATGGGTGTTATGGTACTTATGGAAAAATAGAAATTCCTTTCCATTTGAAGGGAAAAAGTTCATACCTCCTGAAACTATCATCAAAAATAAGGGAAGAGACATATTTGTGATTTTCTTCAAAAGGTGATGAGAGTGTGATGGTGTGTAATCAAAGATCATATGAGGAAGTTGATGGAAAGAAATGGAGCCCTCCACCGAATGACTCTTAAATGCAATATAGCTTATGATTAATCAAATAAATACAAGGTTTGTGGCTCATCCTGGGTTGTAAGAGACTCAAATTGCATAGCAGAAGAAGTTTTAGCAATGTGGCCAATATAACTAGTGCTAAGACTCTCTCTCAGTGGTATGGGCAATTGAAAGCATGCATTCACACCACTTTGAATCCCTGGTCTTTGCTCTTCTTGATGAGGTCTTGGTTGGTGCAGTCAATAGACCGTTAGCTTGACCATCATTCTTGGAGAAATCTACTTTGATATTGAATTGCTTTCAAAAAATTTTGGATTGGGAAACGGTTGTGGAAAAAAGCATCAAATAGGGGAGCTTTTCCTAATAGCTGAGAGTGTGATCAGATATAATTTCATCCACTCCTATGTACAAGCATCACACCCTCCTTGGCTCAGTGATCTCTTCATTAGTGAAAGAGTCTCTCCCATCTGATTCTGTTTTTTTATCTGTTTCTTTGCATTTGTTGTACTCGAGGCCCTTAGTATAGTTGGGCTCTCTGATTCTTCAGGACTTATTTTTGGCTAGGTTATATATGCGCTACAGGCCTAAACAATCCGTTATAAATATATTTAAACTTGACAAAAAGAAGGGCTTGAGAATAGAGTATGAAGGGATTAAACACGTTATACAGTCGTAAAACCAATGTTCTAAAAAGTGGTCTAGGCGACCGCCGAGGCGATGCCTAGGCGCTAGGCGTCCATAGACCGCAACAATTACCTTCTAGGCGCTGCAATTAAGCGTCAATATCGTTAACCGAGTTTAGGTGGGTCTAGGCGGGTTTAGACGGGTCTAGACAGACTTGGACGACCTACAAAATATAAATTAATTAAATTTTAATTTTTACATATAACCTAATTATATATTTTAGTTTCATAAATATATAATTAATAAAGTTTTTATGTATAAAATTCATATTTTAGCTAATTTTAATTCATAATGTAATATTTTTGAATTTTTTAATAGATATTAATGTTCTAACATATATTATGAACTATATATTATATATTGTAATATGTTATATATTTTAAAAATATATATATTTATTATAAAAACGTCTAAATTGCCTAAAAATCGCCTAGGCCGCGATTAATCCCTCTAGGCGCTAGGCGTTAGAACACCACCCGGTTAGCGCCTAGCGATTTCTTGAACATTGCGTAAAACAATAGATTAAATCTAACAAAACCTCATAAGCCCATAAGAAAAAAACGCATATGCTTTGCGCCTTTGTCACCTGCCATAAGATGAAACTAAGATAAAATATGGTCTGAACCACTTCAACCTCCTTATCAAGACCAAATAAATCGAAGTCAAGCAAGAAGAAGTTAGCAAACTAATCCGCTTCCGCCTCTTAGGAAAAAAGACCCAAATTTTCCAAAAGTGTGTCATTCCCACCATAATGTTGGTTTAAACTTGAAAGAAACTTGTGATACAAGCTAAAGACAAATCCGAGTAATCCTACCGAGTTATGGTTTAGGAGATATTTAGGAGTTACCTAAATATGTTTAGGAGTTATATAAATATGTTTTTAATAGGATTAGGTCTTGTATTCTCCTATATAAGAAGTTGCCGAGTTATGGTGGTTTGAAAAAGAGTTTTAAGTTCTTTAGATACTTTAGTTTTGAGTTGATTTTCCAAGGCTAAATAAAGAGAGTTATTCTTTATCAAATAGCGTTCTTAAAATGTTCTCTGATTCAATAATTGGTATAAGAGCTATTCTTTGATTATTTATTAGAGCTTGATAAAGGTGTGTGATTAAAGCTCTTCATCCGTGCGAAGGTTCGTGTGCTCTGTTTTTTCGAAACAGAGAAACAAAAGATGAGTGATATCACTCTACCATTGGTGGGACCGAAGGAAGAAGGAGTTTCTTCCTCAATCAAGTGTCTCATGTTGAATCCTACAAACTACGCCGTATGGGCCATGAAAATGAAGGTACTTCTCAAAGTACACAAATTTTGGGAGGTCATAGAAACAACCGCAAGCGAAGGAGAAAAAAACGACATTGCTATAGACTTGATCTTTGAATCAATACCCGGATCACTCATTCTTTAAGTTGGAGAATTAGACATGGAAAGGAAGGTATGGGAGCCACTAAAGAAAGGCATATGTGAGCTGAAAGCATCAAAGAAGGTCAATTACAAACTCTAATGTCGACATTCGATCGTCTCAAGATGAAAGATGTTAAGACTATCGATGACTTCTCCGAAAGAATATCCGAAATTGCGTCCAAGTCTGCTGCACTAAGTGAGAAGATAGAAGAACCAAAGCTTGTTAAGAAATTCCTCAAGAGTCTCCCTCGCAGGATATACATCTATAATGTGGCTTTGTTTGAACAAGTATTTGACTTGAAAAACAAGAGTTTCAAAGACATTGTGGGACGCTTAAAGGCTTATGAAGAGCGTATATCAGAAGAAGAAGAGGCTCATGAGAATGAAAGCAAGTTGATGTTTGCAAAATTTTAACCACAAGCACCACAACCTACTCGTGACTTCTATAGCGAGAGAAGAGGAAGAGGTCGAGGAGGACGTTCCTACAATATGGGAAGAGGTCGTGGGCGCTCCAATGGTTCGAGATCTCTTTTAAAAATCATGTGCTATTGATGCGATAAAAAAGGGCACTATGCTTCAATGTTTCTTGATCGTTTACTTAAGTTGCAAGAAGTGCAAATGAATGATGCTGATGATACGCAGGAGGCGGACAAGCTCATGTTGCAAAAAATAGAGTTTTTGAATGAAGAAAAGGTTGTACCGAGCAAGTACAAAGCAAAATATGGGGAAAAATATTTTTGGTACCTCGACAACGGGGCTAGCAATCATATGAACAAAGATCGACAGTACCTCTGGAGAATTGATGATTTTATCACCGGAAAAAAGAGGTTTCGCGATGACTCACGCATAAATGTCAAAGGAAAAGGGTAGATTTAATTCATTGACAAGAATGGTGAAATAAGAATAATATCTTATTTGTATTTCATTTCAGACTTAAAAAGTAATATCATCAGCCTTGGACATGCTATTGAATCTAGATATGATGTGAGAATGAAAGGAGAATACCTGATAATGCATGATCGTAATGGAAAATTACTCACCAAGACAACTAAATCCACAAACTTTCTATACAAGGTATGTATGGGGGGGGGGGGTTAAGGATACTTTCTGTCTGCATTAAAATTAGTGAATATTTCAAGCAAGTGATATGCAAGGCTGGGATGCATAAACTTTGATACCATGAGGTCCATGACACAAAGAGAGCTTGCCACTGGAATCTCTAATGCTAAAGTTGAAAGAGAGATTTGCAGCACATGCCTATTTGGAAACAAACGAGAAAGGTGTTTCCGCAAGCCAGCTCGTACCGAGCAAACAAAATTCTAGAACTCATTCACGGTGACTTGTGTGGACCCATAATACCTAGTATGAGAGCTGGAAACAAATACATCTTCATTCTTATTGGTGATTTCTCTAGATATATGTGGACTTTCTTGTTAAGAGAAAAGAGTGATACCTTCAACAAGTTCAAGAACATTAAGAATCTGATAGAGAAAGACTTAGGGGAAAGTATACAAACTTTCAAAAAGAATAGAAGAGGTGAGTTTACATCACAAGCATTTAACTCTTTCTACAATGTTTTAAGCATCAAACATCATCTTACTGCTCCATATGCTCCCCATCAAAACAGTGCTACTGAGAGACATAATAGGACATTAATGGAGATGACTAGAAGCATTCTAAATCACATGCTTTTCCCAAGTTACCTATGTGGTGAAGGAATAAGACAATATACATATCTTATCAACCGAATTGCCATAAGAGCACTTAAGGAGAGGACGTTATATGAAGCCTTTCACGATGAGAAATCCAAAATCAATCATTTCAATATTTTTGGTTGCATCGGATATACAAAAGTAGAGGCACCACACTTGAAAAAACTAGATGATAGATCTCGTGTGTTAGTTCATCTAGGTACCAAACAAGGAACAAAGGCATACCAGATGTTTGATTCCAAAATACAGAAAATAGTAGCAAATCAAGACATTATTTTTGATGAAGGAAAATGTTGGAATCGGAATCAACTTAATAAAGAGCAACTGAGAGCTTGAAACTTTCAGATTTCTTTTGGAAGATTCGGTTACCATGGCATTCCAAAAGCTGAATATGACAATGGGGATAACACAATAGTTAATGAACACACAAAAAATCAACCAAAAGAAGTTAATGATAATGATTACGAGTCGCATGAGTTTGAGGCCGAAAGTGAAGGCTCAAAGGAAGAACCGCAAACGTTAACACAACTTTTGTTAAGAAGATCGCAAAGACAAAGCAATAAACCAAGATACCTTGAAAATTATGTCTTACATTGTGAAGAGGAAGGATAATGTTTATTGTTGTGTTTAAAAAATGAACCTGGAGAGTTCTATGAAGCGAGAGAATTGAAAGATTGGATATTTGCTTGTGAAGATGAAATTCACGCTATCACAAAAAAAATCGAATGTGGAATCTCATGGATCTTCCACAATGGGAAAAACCAATTAGTATGAGGTGGATATTTAAACTCAAACGGAACTCAGAAGGAAGTGTTAACAAGCACAAGGCTCGGCTCGTTTCTAAAGGATGTGTACAACGACATGGAATAGATTTTGAGAATTTTTTTGCTCTCATGGCTCGGATTGAGACTATTCGCTTTCTTATTAACCTCCCAGCAGCTAACGGATGGGAGATTCATCATCTTGACGTTAAAATAGCATTTCTTCATGACGATTTGAAAGAAACAGTTTACATAACTCAACCTGAAGGATTTGTCGTAAGAGGGAGCGAAGACAAAGTGTATAAGCTCAAAAAAAAACTTTATGGCTTGAGACAAGCACCTAGATCCTGGAAAACAAGCTAAATCAAATTCTCAAAGAACTCTAGTTCCTTAAATGTTCAAACTAGTCTTCGATTTATTGTAAGATGATATGTAGAAATATGTTGCTTGTTACGGCTTATGTGGATGATCTATTTGTTAAGGAACAAGTATAATGATCGTTGAAGAAATTAAGAAGGACATGACTTCTAAATTTTAGATGAGTGATCTTGGGATGTTGATTTATTATCTTGGCATTGAGGTGAATCAACACAAAGGAGGTATAACGTTAAACCAAAAGCGATATGCTATGAAGATTTAGAAGCAAAAATGAGCGAGTGTAGTCCATGTCACACTCCAATGGATCCTGGAGTGATACTTTCAAAGGCTAAAGATGAGAAAGAGATTGACACCACGAACAGTAGAAAAGTCATTGGTCGCGTTTGTTATTTGCTTCACACAAGGTCGAGCATGTCTTATTGTATAGGAGTACTAAGTTGATACATGTAGAATCCCAAGGAGTCACATGATGCAGAAAAAAGCAATGCTTAAGATATTTTCGTGGCACCACGTCTTACGGGTTAACTTTAAAGAGATCAACACCAAAGATCGTAAAACTGGTGGGCTACATCGATAGTAGCCACAATGTGGATCTAGAAAATGGTAAGAGTACAATGGGACACAAATTCTATCTCGAGGAAAGACCAGTTTGGTGGTGCTCGCAGAAACAAGACATAGTGGCATTATCCTCATGTGAGGCCAAGTTTATGGCAGTAACAAAAGCAGCAAAACAAGCGATCTGGCTCCAAGATACTCCATGAGATTACAGGAATACCGTGTGAGAAAGTTGTGATTTAGATAGAAAATCAATCAGCGATTGCTCTCACAAAAAAAAAAATGATGTTTCATGGTCATAGTAAACACATTCACACACGATATCACTTCATACATGAGTTTGTCAAGAATGGGCAAGTGGAAGTAGAGCATGTTCCTGGGAATGAGCGACGAGCTGATATTTTGACTAAAGCACTCAAAAGAATCAAGTTAAAAAAGATAAGAGATCTCATTGACGTTCAAGACTTGGCTAAGTTTGATTTCAAACTTAAGGGGGGGGGGGGGGGGGGNGTTTAAGCTTGAAAAAACTTGTGATACAATCTAAAGACTAATCCGATTAATTCTACCGAGTTATAGTTTAGGAGATATTTAGGAGTTATCTAAATAAGTTTTAATAAGATTATGTTTTGTATTCCTATATAAGGAGTTGCTGAGTTATGGTGGTTTAAACAAGGGTTAGAAGTTCTTGAGAGACTTTAATTTTGAGTTGGTTTTCTAAGACTTTATCAAATCACGTTCTTAAAACCTTCTTTGATTCAATACACAATACTATAGTACAAAACACAGATAAACTAGAACACCATTTTAATCAAATCCTTTGTAATCAGAAGCCTAGACGGAAATTATGCTCCTCCACCAATAAGATGGGCATATGACCTTATAGAATCCAAAAGATATGTATTAAGAAATTAGAACCTTTGAACATCAAAAAAAAATTGAGTTTAGAACATCGATTAAATGCCAAAGTTGTTTTGCCAAAAATGCCAAGTTAAACTCCTCGATAGTCCAAAATTCATTGCTATATATAATTTTATGCAACACAATATGATGCAGAGAGATATTTGGATAATTACCAAATATCTAGATTATTTATTTTAGTAATTATCACTAGTATTTGGATTTCTTTTGAAAGATTTTAATAGTTTTTAGAATTATTTAGTTTTTCTATAAATAGACTCTCTAGACCTATAGTTGTATTCAGTTTATTGATAATTAATATTTTATAAAGAGCTTTTATTAAGCACTGAGAAAAATATTATTAACCCGTTTTCGGTACTTCTATGGATCTATACGCATTCAGGAAGACATTGATTCTTATGTATTCTTAGATTAATTAAGACTGATCCTTGTGTATCATGATGACAAGTAGTTGCAACACTTTCAAGGATGAAAATCCTTTTGTCGAAGAGAAGAAAACCATGAGATCTACAGAGAGATCTACGGTGATCCGCCTACGATATCTATGAAGATGTTCTAATTATAGACTTTGCTTTCAGAGTAAATTTTTTTAGTAATTACCAAATATTTTATTTATTTTTTTATTATTTATTTTAATAGTTATCATAATATCTCTATGCGTCACAACGTTTACCAAACTAATTAATGTAAATTTTTTGTACGTCCATCAGATCTCCACTAGTATTATTCTATTGCACTTGTTAACTTCATAGTAAGCTTTAGGTAGCTGGAAACAAGATATAACCTGTGTTTGTAATGTTGTTGTCACCAAGATAATATGAAATTCTTTCCATCCATTTGATTAAAATTTTGATGTCAATCCATTACTACAATATAAATCTTTCCCTTAGAAATGCAAATAATTTTATTTGCGCACCTTTTAATCTTTTTGGTAGATTTAAAATGTGTAACATTTCTCTGATTCCTAATAAATTTTCATTTTCTTCGGATAACATTTTTCATTCATCTGACCAATTTGTAAAGATAATTTTTGCGAAAATATCTTGTATTTAACCATTCATATTTTTGAATACTTTAAAAATACACCAATGCTCTTCCTTGGTAGCCTTATATGAAAATAAATTATCATCCGTAAGAAGGAGATGTGAGACCGTGGACTTGTTCTCGCAATTTTCTCGCATGTGATGGTGATATTTGCAATCACTTGCCTCTATGCATAAAAGATATAGTGATAATGGATCAACTTGTCACAATGTAGTTTATGTTTTATCATTCCTATATCTATAGTTTGGTATATACATATATAAATTTATCAAGTTATATGTATGTGAATCTGTAAATTTAAAGAGATCTATACTATAAAAAAACATTGTCTACCATGTGTTATTATAAATTTTAGACTATTATATTAATATTAGTTATGCACCCTAATATGTTTTTTAGCAACTTGATTATTCAATGTATTAATTCAGCTAATTAATTTAGTTAATTAGTGAATGGTCATCCATTCAGTTTTTAAACGCTTCTAAAAAAATATTTAATATTAAATTCATTAATTAACAACTACAAAAATGATAGTATTGAAATAATTAAATATGTATAATATCAAAGTTTTTAAAACCAAACCGGCAACCGAACTGGATAATTTCTTGGGTCGTGAGTCAATCTAGTTTAACCGCGTTTAATGAATTTTTTACAAATAATATTATAATAGACAATAGGAATATTTTTTAAAAAAAAATATTATTGCTGAGAATAAATATTTTATCTTCAATATTTAAAAATACTTAAAATCAAAATATTTTAAAAACTAAAAGAGCAATTTTTCCAAAAAAAACTATAATTTTAATAAAATAAATTAAATTTCATGTTTAATAATTGAACTCGGCTCGAATCCGGTTCAACAGATCGTTTGTTTTGATTCTTTACCGACTTTATTCGGTCTTTTAAGCAGTATAATTTTCTTTGGGTTTATTATATACACAATTTCAGACCTGTTCGATATATAAATTTTATATTACTCATAGAAAAAATAAGTTATATATAAGGAAATTAAATTATGAGAACTTTGAGTATACAAAATTATAATGTAGTTATAAAATTCTTTATATGTGTTCTACAATAAAAAATCCGACTACGATAATGTATATGAATTAATTTTGTAATCATATGATTTTTTAGTATGTGAGATAAATATACGATAGGACATATTAAATTTCATTTTGACATCGATAATCCTTATTGTTTATATGTTTCAATATTGAAACTATTTTTCTTTAATGTAGTTTATTTATAATTAAAACTCATATCATCTTTAAATCTCTTTTTGTATAAGATCATACCAAAAAAAATCCGCGCTTTGAATGCGCATGTCAAAACCTAGTGGGGTGATTGGTGTTGTTACTTTGGAGACTTTAAGTACTTAAAAAAATTTTACAGCCATTTTTTTCCAATCAAACTTTTACTTTCTTTTTTTTTTCTCTAGAGCTTTAACAACCACTTTTTTTTATTTGTTCTTTCAACTACTAAATTTTTAAAAGTCATGTAAAACAGGTTTTAGTGGCTGTCGAAATTTTTTTCAATTTGTTTTCAACATTTTTTTTCTTTCTCATCATTTTCACTTTTCCCCAAAAACTATTTTAATCTTGTTCTTAATTTACATATAATTTATTATAAAAATTTTAAATTTTTAAAAGTTATCCTTTTTCCTATTTAGCGAAATCCATTTTCTTATAACTTATATACATAAAAGACCTTTTCAAATTCAAAAATTATGCAAAATATGCAAATATAGCTTTTAAAAATTCTTTAGAATATTATAAATTAGAATATATTATTTCTTTTAAGTTTGTTGTTTTCAATTTATTTTCAACCCAAAAGTTCTTTAAATATAGTATAATTTCTCTATCCACATAATATAACATTTATTTCCATTTTATATCACTAATCAAATTCTAATGTTTAAATATATTTACATATATCATGAAAATATATAATGACATAGTTATATAACTATCCAAATTTAATTTTCCTATATATATTATTGACAAACACATTTTCAATATTTAAATATTACATAAATTATATTTTGATAAAAATAAATATTTAAGTTAACAGTCACTTATTTTATAGTTTTTATTAACAGTCATACTTTTATTAGTAATAAAAGTAACACTCACATTCTTTACAGTCTAAAGTTTCTACAACCAAAAGTCATAAAAGTCTATAGCAAAAGCCTACATTAACATCCCTTACCAATCAGTCCATAGTAATTATTTAAAGAGAGATTATCATGGAAAGACACTTTCTTAAAAATTGTAACATGAAAAGGCACTTCCTTACATTCGTACACGTTTTTATTGTTTCTTTTTCTTTAAAAACCATTTTACCCCCTGTGGACAACAGATTTGTAGACTACTTTGCATGGACTCAATTATGTATGCTCTAAAAGATGTTTCCCAGCGTTATTTAAAATGTGATTGAATTTGTGGACAAATTTGTTGTTATCACTAATCATAGACAATTTGTGTGGTTAAAATAGAACAAAAATCCGGATATATCTTTAATTCGTTTCAAAAATGTGCGTGGACATTATTTTTTTGACAATTTTTATAATGGAATGGTAACATCAACTTTTTTTACGTATTTAAGAGTTTTTCATTTGTTTCTAAGACATGAATGTATATATTTGTATGGATAATTTTACTAATGACACTGAAAATACGAATATAAGTTTACATAAGCAAGTTCTTGTGGACAGTGGTTGTTAAATACATGTCCATGTTTTCATATCCACTTGAACATATATAATTGGATGAGATTTCATTAATTTGTCATCCTTGAACTCATCCACAACAACATGTCCATTTATACTTTTTGGAAAACTTGTCCATTATACATTATCCACACATTTTTACGCTAAAATCGTCCAACAAACCTAGTCATTTCTATGTCGAACAAATACACATTATCTTTTATTAATCAATGGTCAATTAAGTGAATAACCAAGGACCCAAAATTAATTTTTTTTGAAAAAAATAATAATAAAATAATGGGAGAACTTTACTAAAAAAATCCACATTTGTAAAAATAAAAAGAAAAAGAAATGGGACAAAATAATAAAATAATTTTTGGAGGGTTGTGAGATTTAAATAATGTAGGACTTAGGGTTATTGGTTACAGTTTCTCTTAAGAAAACTCTATCTTTCTCCTTCATGTTTTTCTTTTCGATTTCAGATTTGTTACCATAATCAAAACCACAACTCGTAACACAAAGTCCCAAACGCGCGAAGTCGATATACTGTAAAATCTTAAATAAAGTTTCGGTCCGAAATAAAAGAAGGAGAGATTGTCGCATGAACAAAAATGATTTGAAAAAGATGAAAAATGTTGATGCAAAAAATTGGAAAAGATGACAGAAGAAAGAGAAAAAGAAGAGAATGCATAAATTCTCGACAAAAGAAAAGGAGAGAGAGATGATAGTTGAGGGTATTTGGGTAAATGAAAATTTAAAAAGTTCTTGAGTGCAGTGACGTGCTTTTTACTGTAATAAAAAGTTAAAAAGTCTATAGATGATATAACTTCTTGTTTAAACTTGCTAGACTCTCGATATCATATCTTTATTTTGTTGCGGTGTATGAACACAAGAAATCTCGTGATGAACACCTCGTTATTTAAAATATCGAGTTAGACACTTGAATTCGATTTCATTATCACTTCGAAAACATTTGATGTTCTTCGTAAAGCGTCTCTCGACCATTGCCATGAAATCTTTGATATATTGAGAGACCTTTGTTTTGTCTGTGAGATGTATCGACCATAGCGCGCGGGAGTAATCATCCACGAGAGTCAGGAAGTATCTTGATCCACAAAACGTTGCGGTTCGATAGGGTCTCCATAAGTCGTAATGAATTAAATCAAAAATTCCTTTTGCTTTATATAAACTATAAGAAAACTAAGGCGGACTTGTTTAGCCCGAAAACAAATATCGCAAGACTAAATGAGATGTTCATTATGTCTATAACATAAACTAGAAACACCAGGAATCAAGCTAGTAACCTGTGATGAAGGATGTCCCAAGCGTTGATACCATAAAACCAAATCCTCGGAAACAAAAAAGTATTCAACGGAACCATTGTATCAATTCCTTTGAAACGGTACAACCCTTCACCCTCTCTCTCACCCGTTCCAATCAGCATCCTAATAGTGCGGTCCTGCAAAATCATGAGTTTGTCAGTAACTTGTCCTACTAAGAAATTGTTAGTGACTAGTTGACCCAAGGAAATCAGATTTTTTTGAAACTCTTCGGCGAAGAAAACATTTTGGAGCTGTAATTTTGAGGTTAGTTGTACGGTTCCTTGTTTAGAGGAAAAACCTTCGAAACCAACAAGAAGAAGATCTAGAAGTGAGTTACCGCAATTTCTGAACCAATTCCTCGCGTCCGTCATGTGATGTGTTGCCCATGTATCTAAAATCCAAACAACATTATTAATCTTACCACTTAGCTTGTCGAAAGATGCTCCATTAGTTATCAATTTCTTGACAATCGTCCATTGTTCGTCTGTAATGCCACTAAGACCTTGGCGATCACTGTTGGTAATAAAAACATTAGCCCTAAGATGTGTCGTGTTTGCAGCTTCGATCTGGGCAACACTGGCGTGCATAGTATTACCAAGTCCACGTCCAGTAGATTGAATTCGTGTGTCGATTCTATTACGTGGTCGATCTCCCCACCATTCAAGATAGCGAATGACTTTGAAGCAACCAACAACTTTGTGTCTCGTATGTGTACACATGGTGCATTGTCTTGTCGGATTGCCAATTGGTTTTCGAGAAACATCTTTAGTAAAGACTGTCCCGGATCGTTGTGAGTAGGTAGATAATGAGGTCTGAGCCGCAAAGCTCATCAAAGGAACCTCGCTAGTTGTTGTCGTGTTTTTGATTTTCTTGTTCTGGGAGATCGTTTAGTAGACTGTATCAGGATCTCGGAGTGGAGAAATAGCACATACTTATGAGCGAATGACCCCATGTGTAGCTTAATCGAGTCTGGCAAGAAAATTATGTACATGTAAAGTCTTTATCTCATTTTGGCGTGCGGTATTTAGATAAAAATCGCACTTATCGCAGCTACAACTTTTGGAACTCATACACTCTGCAATACCATCCAAAAGTTTTGATAATCGACCAAAATCATCATCTACTGATGATTCGTTTTGTTTACAATGCGCCAAAGCAAAGCAGAATTGTTGTAAACGTGCTCCACTTTTGAGAGAGAACCGTTTACGAATTATCTTCCAAAGACCTTGCGACTTCTTTGGTTGCAAGAGATGATCAAATTTTTGGATCAATTTTCTGTATGATCTAGACAACAATAAGATGGTTGTTGGCAATCCAATCCCCATGTAAAGAGGAACCTGCTGCTGGTTTCGGAATTGACCCATCAAGGAAGTCCATATATCTTTGAGAGCTCAATGCCATACGAAAATTGACAACCCACTCATCATAGTTCAAACCCGTGAGAGACGTAGAGAGATTACCGTACTAGGGTTGCCATTAGAGGAGAAATCGTATGGTGAGATTGTTTTGCATTTTGCTTCGTTGGTGGTAATCGCCATTGTTTGTCTTCGTGCTTTGTTTTTAAGTCAAACACAGAGAAAGCTTCGAAGTTTTTTAGGTTGATGGTCGAGGTTTCTGATCGGTTTCGCGTTTGTTGGAAGTCGAGGATACCAGGTTCGCGTTTGTGGTTGGGTTTGATAGGAGTCGTGGGTCGCAATTTTTATCACGTGAGTTCGGTTTCGAAATTTCGAGGGTCAGTCATCGCGTTTTGAGATTAAGTGTTTGAGAGATAGGATCCAAGGTTTCTTTAGAATTGATTGTATAGAGTCAAGAACGGCTAAAACGTTTTTAAAACTTTTCGTGCGCTGATACCATGAGAGATTAATAAATCGATAAATCCTCTCTTATTCAATAAACCTCAACTAGATCCCCTATTTATACAGCCAAAGCTCTTCCTAATTATATTAGGAATATAAAACCAACTTGATAAATCCTAAACTATATTGTAAAACCTTATCTAAATAAACCCAAGTCCTTATCTAAGTAAAACCAAATCCTAATAGAAGTTTATACTCCAATACTTTATCCCAAAATCAATAACAATCAAATGCATAACTCATTAAGCTTAACTGTGTGAAGTTCCTACATATGACATGAGTTACTTTCTCATAATGGAATAAAATCCAAAGTCCATACACTACATTATGCATCTGATTGTAATTGAGTAGAATAGAAAAAACAAAATCCAAAATCGAGTAATTGTAACTCATTATGCAAAAAAGTAATCAGTGTAACCAGTTATTCAAAGTGAAGTGATTATAACTCATAGTTCAAAATCCATACAATGCGTTATGCATTTAACTGCAACTTCGTGAGAGGAGTAGAATAACAAAATCAGAAGATCATGTTTGTATTTCTCCTCTTCAACTAACTAGTCAGTCATGTCTCCACCTTCTCATCAATTATTCTCTCCCTAGCCTTGTTTGCCTGCAAAGTCACCCAAATAAGTAAGAAACAAACAATAGCCCGGCTTCTAAAATCAAACAAAAGATACAAAAGAAAAGAAAAGCAAAGCCGCAGTTGCAGTTACCTCGTTGGTCCAATTGGTGAATCCGATAACAAGAAATAGGATAAGGGTCTGTAGTGTTGATCCAGAGACCAAGCCAGCCCAAAGTCCTTTCCCATTGAAATGAAGATGAAAGCACAATAGAAGTCCAACAGGAATACCAATGATATAATAGGAAGTTATGTTCACATAAGCTCCAATTTTTTGCCACCCTGTTCCTCTCACAATCCCTAAACACAATTGAAACATTCGGTTTAGTGAACACTAAAAACCACTGTTCCTAAACTGGACTAGATGGTTAAGAAATGCTAACCGGAAAGGACAATCACAAAGCTGTCCATGAGGACTGAGATGCAAAGAATGGGAGTGATCTGAGTCACATAATGAGTCACTTCCTCCACATTACTATAAGCATATGGCCATACACTACGGGAGAAGAATAGAGTAGAGCTGACAACGACTGACTCCACAGCTGCAATTATAATCGCTGCGAAAGCAGAGTCACGTGCCCCTCGCGGATTCCCAGCTCCAAGCTCATTCGCCACATTGGTACTAACCAATACCGAAAAAATGAAACATTATAAACTATTTGAAAATGAAATTTTGTGAAACTTTTGAATTCAAGAGTAAAAGCAAACCTTGCTGCATCACCGATTCCATTTACCAGATTGTAATGCAATGTAGAGGTCGTGAGGCTACTCAATTCCAAAATTCAAGGCTTAGAAAACGAAAGAAGACATAAATGTGTATGTATTTGTTGTGGTTCAATGCATTACCAAATCGAAATAACCGAAGTTTCAAGCTTGGAGTTAGGCAGAAGACCAGACATTAAAGTAATTGCCTCGAAAGCTAACCACTCAAGGCTATTAATAGAAGAAGAAAAAATTGTTAAAAGATTAGTGAAGAAAGAAAAAAAGAGAAAGATGCATATCACATAACTAGAGACTATAAAGGTAAAGCCAAACTTGACTTGCAACAGTCAAGCATTATTTGGTTTATCTATTGGGAGTTGACATACTTACCAACACATCATTGCGGAAGGAACCGCAAACTGGAAGAAAATTTGGGTGTGAAGAAAGACATCCTTGGACATATAAATCTGCGTATGGATGCAGCGAGAAGAGCGTTTCATGTAAAACCAAAGGAAAACGGCGTTGAGCCAATAGGAGATACCGATAGAGGCAGCCGCTCCTTTGGCACCAAACTCGAATCTGTGAACCATTAGCCAACAGAGTGGAACGTGGAAAGAGAGAGCAGCTAAAGAGCTCAAGACCATTGGAAAGATCAAGCTCTGTGACTGAAAGTACCGAACTAGCGACTCCAGAATCGAGTAACCGAATAATGCCGGTATGAGCCAGAGGCAATAAACAGCTGCTAACTCTGCAACTTGAGGGTCTTGGTGAAGCAAAATCAAGATCTGGTTCATGAATAACCAAAGAATCGAAATCGGGAAAGAGATCATCAAAAGGAAAACCATTGAAGCGAAAGTGTAAGATCCAAGCTTGTGATATTGTTCTGCTCCAAAAGCTTGCCCACATAGTGTTTCCAATGCACCTGAAAGTCCAAACTGTTTTGTACAACAAGATTATGAGCAGTAATAGTATAAAGATTAGAGAAAAAAAACATAATTTTATTCCAATGAGTTTGCTTACGAGGACACCAAAGCCGGTGACGTTAGCAAAGGAGCTACCAAGAGCTATTCCGGCGAGAGAAAGTTCACTATGGTGACCAACGATCATCGTAGAAGTTGCTTGAAGAAGGAACTGAGACATGTTCACGGCCACCATTGGAGCAGCCATTGAAGCAACTTTCTTCATTTTCAACCATCTTATCTTTCCTTTCTCTTCTTCTTCTGACTCTTTCTTCTTCACCAGTAATGGAGCTTCCATGCTCTTCATCGATCTTCCTTCCCTTGTGGTTAGAAATGATTATGGGAAGTTGGGGTCGCAATTTTAATTGAATTTTTGGAGTTTAACGTGTAAATTTATTATAAAATGAAAATAGACACGCGGCCCAAAGAAAATAAACACGTTGCAATTAAATACCTTTATGTATAGAACCAAAATCGTTTCCGACTTTATCATCTCATGAAAGGGGTCCACTCATTTAAGAATTATTCAGAATCGTTTCCGATTTTATCATCTCACTCATTTAAGAGAAAGGTACAACTAGCACATGTGGGAAGAAGTCTCAACGTAACTTACTTAATAGGCTAGTTCATAGTTTATATTTAAATATCCAAAAGAAGTATCAACGTAAATTGATTTTGATTTGTTTTGAGTGATTCTTTACGGGAAAGATAACAAAAATAAATATGTAAAGTTATTCTTTATCGGTAAACAAATGGACTCGATTACAGTGAGTGAGTAAACTTTCATGAGACTAAAGGTATAAGCTTGATATGTAAAAGTTCATGTGTGTGGGAACCAAAATTTTCACTGTCAATGTTATGTGGTTCACAGACTCTCTGTAGCCAAATATCGACAGATCAAGCAGTGAATGCAAAAGTTAATCGATAAAAAATACGAAACTAAGAGATGAACAGATTACGAAACGAAACAACTAGATAACGAAAGTGAATCAAAACAAAACAGATTGCGAAGCGATATGCATTTAACGGTGGTAAAGTAATATGATTCGTAAGAATAGGTTAACGTGAACGAATACAAAATGAGTCCGAAAGCGAATCAAAAGTAAACGAAAAACGAAAGCGAAGAACGATTCGACAGACACAGATAACGAAGAAAGTTAAGGGATCTTATTCGAATT